>WNNJ02000616.1:0-123837 GCA_012934845.2 Pomphorhynchus laevis | reverse complement strand
TTGGTAGTCAGCCTTCTGACGAGCCCGGGGCTACCAACATGTGGCAAAAAGCGGGCGAAACGAAAACGGTTGTGGCAATGGCGCCGTTAGTAGTCAGGGTGTATGGAATTGGATATCATGAAGGAAGGATTCTGTAGCTGGTTTTCAATGCGAAAGTCACCTCGTGTGACTTAGCAACTATTCGTTACATAAATAAGAATCCATCAAAGGATCACCAGTCCCGATTCCAATCGATCTTCATGATCTCATACGATAATATATATATATATATATATATATATATATATATATATATATATATATATATTTATACTAAATACTAATTATTATGTAATTATTAACGCCCGAATTGCGTTAATGATAAATAATACTATTATTAATACGTAATATTAAAATTATACAGTGTCGCAGCTGTATATAATCTCTACAAATATAGTCATGGACTACTCAGTTAATTGCACGGACCCGCGCTCGTTTAGATATTTCATGTAGGGGTCTCTTTGGTGAGTGTATGGTAATCATCTATCATTAAATGCTGCCAAAAGTCCGAAGGACTTTTTTAAAACCATCAAAGAAAATGAATTATAATACCATTGTAATATATATTGAATATAATCAAAGAAGAAAATACTCAAAGTACGTCAAAGAATAGAACAAGTGGAACATCTTGTTCTAGTGGAACAAGTAGAACATGCTCTTATTTTTTCTATAACGGGTTCTGTTGGGACTGAAACAGAAAGAACTCCGAGTTGGATGGCAACAAAATCAGCTCAACGTGAACTGATACCTTACAGTGCAAGTAAAAAAACTGCTGCGTCAGCGTTTACGTATCATCGTGAGGTGATAAAAAAACTTTTACTGCTTCTTGCACGGCACCTTCCTGCGGTGAGTGAGCTAATTATGAAAAGAAGAAATTGAAGTAGATGATTTGTTTGGTTGAACTAACCAGCTTTTACTATTTTGTAGCAAATTGTTATTTAACAGAATATAAAAATAATAATATAAAAACGTGAAAATAAAACGAGTTAGTGATCATCGTAGATAATAAATGAAGAAGAAACAATTGGTCGTTTGCCTTTATATTCGCAATGTCACAAAGCAAGCACACTAAGTAACTTCAGTTAAGAGTGATTGCTATATAAAGAAATAATTTAATTTTACGCATGTAAAATATAAAACTACTGAACGTACAATGTGTTATACATACAAATGATGAAAACCCACCTTTCCTTGATAAGATGTCAATGTCAGATTGGGTAGCACATGATTTAGGGTTAGAAATCTCCTAAAAATACAAAGTTTATGTGTATTATGAAGACGTGCATGAACATATAACTACATGCGAAATTATGAGGCAGAATCTACAATGCATAAATTTATTTTGAGATTTCATCCAAAGACAATTTGTTTGTTCATAGTTGTCATGTGTGTCTATTTTGTCAACTTACTTTTTTGTTTTCTTATTGAAGGAATCGGGAAGACTAAATAGCAGCATAAACTGACTCTATGCTGTTTCGAATTTCGAGTCTCATCTGATGAAACTCAAAATTCGAAACAGCATAGAGTCATTTTATGCTACTATTTAGTCTTCGCCGATTCCTTCAATCAGGATAGAAATGGACGGGAAAAGTATGTCATTTGTTTCATTACAATCAGCAATAGAAGGGCTTATTTGCTTATTGAGCTGTCTAGGGGTGCTGCGCTTCAATCCAGTTGTGCAGCAACCCCCTATTAACGAGACACAAACGTCGAAACAGCGTTTCGACGTTTGTGTATATGTTTTCTTTCATTTCGAAGAAATTACCTGATTTCATCTATAAGTAATCATAAGTAATTAAAAAAATAATTTGTGTACCGAATCCTGAAAATAGATATACACACGATTACTGGTTTACCAATCTTAAAATATTATAAAATCTAAAACAAATTAATTTGTCTTCAACGGGTTATAGATAACTCGAATTAATTGCATACTAGCTAGAGTAGAATTTACTTTATATATTTTCAGTATTTCAAGCACTCACTTTGTAGACTTTCTCCGTTTTTGAAATTTGGTCACCTTCAATTGTGGTCAGACACGATAATAGCACTTGCCCGAGCATGTATTCTAAAAATGGCCAATTTTGTTTTTTGATTATGAAAGATTATTAAATCATAAGATTGCAATAATTATAATTCAAATACAGTTTCAAGCAATAAATGTTTATTTATTCCAACTAAAAATAGAACCTAACACATTGAGCTGTCAAAATAAAGAAATTGCTCATAATGATTCAAAGGCACTAGAAAACTTATCCCACCCAAAAGTCATAATTTATATCAATTTAACATTTGTTTGTTATTTCATATACATACGCGATCAGTAAACATACGAAATGCTACGAATACAAAGTGTTTTAGTTTTTATATTTGAAAAATGGCTGCTGTAAATATAAATTATAAATAAATAATATTTTAAATAAAATATTAAACAATAAAAATATAAAAATTTAACTTAAGCAATTTAAAATTTGGCACAACTTCGTAGTCAAAACATTAACAGTTTGCTTAGGTGACGGTTAATTTTAGATAGGGCATTAAAACAAGTTTTATACAACCGTTATCGATAGACATCTTTGAGTTTAGATTTAAACTTATTTTGGTTGTTTCTATAGTTGCAGATTTAGGCCGCGCCGCCGTAAGACGAACAAATCGTAAATATACAAAACAAAAGTTGCGTTTAGGTAATATTCAAATCAAAAGTTGCTAACACGATTGATTGTTAGGCACGCGTTTTTAAACAACTGTGTATATAAGCAGAAGGTTGTGAGAAGATCGGCAGTCAAATGCCTCATGATTTATAATGTTTTGCATTATATGTTCGACATGTGTTCGTAGCGTCATGTGTTTGTAGAAACATATGCTCATAGCACAATGTGTTTGTAGCGTCATATGTTCGTAGCGTTATATGTTTGTAGCGTCAAATGTTCGTAGCGTCATGTGCTTGTAGCGACATATGCTCGTAGCGCAATGTGTTTGTAGCGTCGTATGTTTGTAGCGTCATATGTTCGTAGCGTCGTATGTTCGTAGCGTCATATGTTCGTAGCGTCAAATGTTTGTAGCGTCAAATGTTCGTAGTGTCAAATGTTCGTAGTGTCAAATGTTCGTAGTGTCAAATGTTCGTAGTGTCAAATGTTCGTAGTGTCAAATGTTCGTAGCGTCAAATGTTCGTAGCGTCATATGTTCGTAGCGTCATATGTTCGATGCGTCATATGTTCGATGCGTCATATGTTCGATGCGTCATATGTTCGATGCGTCATTGGTTCGTAATTAATTATTCAACGTTCGTCAAACGTTGTATATTAAATTTGTTAGTTTTTTATCTCCGGTGGGTAAAAAATGTCGAAAAATTATGGTACTTGTTGGTATCCGAACGTAATTGTTGATGATTTATACAAACAGTACGTCAACTGTTTTATAAGGCTTACTGATATGTAAATGAAAATTCTGAATAGCAAAATAACTATAAAATTTTTGCAGTTGTGTTTATACTGTAATTTCATTCCTACTTGGAGAAGATAAATTCTACATGTATTGGTTACCATGGATCTGGAATAACAACTGATGATAGAATCGTGAGGTATTTGGAGACATTTGATTAGTACCTGTGATACGGAGGACATTGTGTGTAAATTGATTTATCAATGACAACGTCACTAAACGTAAACTAATGATCATTGTGAAGCATGATAATAAATTAAAGAACCTCCGAGTTGATCAAAACGTATGATGCTAGCTCAAGGTTTTGTCTCAGCTGACGTCACATCGCTATTTATTATAAATCCTTCAAATCTGGCTTCACAATGTCTGCGACTATCTTATGTGAAATGTGCCATAATCCTAAATTATCAAGTTCAGAATGGATTTGCTCATTATACTGGTGTACTGAAAAATCTGCATTCACATTTAAGAATAAAGTTTTTGATCAAATCGATGGAACAGTGATGGGTTCTCGTTTTACTCAAACTGATTAACATCTACATGGATAATCGGGAAGTGGACATTTACTTATGATTGCCTATATTGAAATCCTATTGGCGTTATACAGATGATATCTTTATGATTTTCACCATAAAGGAAAATGATAATAACATCAGGAGCACACTAAATATAGGTGATCCAGCTATACAATGAGAGGTTCATCCTTAAAATCTTGCATGCCGAATTTCGTCTTTAGACGTAATGATTATTCGCGTCCGTACTATCTCTACTTGCGTTTATCGAAAGCTTGAAATTAGTTGGAAAACCGTGTTCAATCGAGCCATATATGTGCAAAATAAGATATCTACAGCAACTGCACTCTTTTTACGACTAATGAAAATTTGTTTTAAGACACTTGATCAAAGACATTAAAGAGACAAGATGTGAATTCCCGAAATGGGATATCACCATTGCCGATCGTAAAGCAAAGAAAAGTAATTTATAAAATAAAATATGCGAATGCCAGCACCTTCACGAAACTGAAAACAATTGTCCGTGCTAACAATATATTGTTATGGAACAAAGGTTCCACAACAATATATTGTCCTGCTCAACTCCAATTTGCTTCACTTTTTAAGCGAAAGCCGATTAGGACTTTCCGACTAACGGAAACTGTGTGATTTGTCTAATTAATTACCGTGATTGTAAAGCATCATACATTGGTTAAACAAAACGTCTTTCGCCGGTTCGAATTAAAGAGCATCATAATGCTACAGAGAGGTGATGTTTCACCGGCAATCCTCAATAATGTATTAACGTATAAACACGCAATTAATTTCGACGACGTGAATACATTGACTAAAGAACCAAATGTGTTTAGATGCCTAGTTTTGGAGTTAATTCATATCAATTCGCCTGGCACAAAAATTTCTGGCACCAAATCTAATTACAATTAAATTTTTTAAATTGATAGTATGGATTAATGAAGTTAATTAAAGCTTTGGATTATTTCGTGATGATGCGCATAAAACACTATTTGTGACTGCGTAATTTTAATTGTTTTTGATAATGGTCACAGAATTTGACCGAAACGTTGAATAATAATTATTATATGTCGACGTCCAAGAGCGCTGAAGCTTGTAAGGAAGCATCACATCGAATAAAACAAAAACAAAAAAAACGTAAAAAACATCAAGAGTTCACGAGGTCAAACTTTAGGCGTTCTTAAAATTGCACAGCACAAGAGCTGTTAATCACACCAGGTGATAATCCATTCCATCGTTTACAGACGCGAACCATCACTGTCGTACAATTTGTTCGATGCTTTGAGCGATGCTTCCAACATAGCTCGTGTCCACGTAACACTGATGATTCACGAAGACAGAACAGCTGCTTACACGGACGGCTAGGCACGCGCAGCGACATCCACACTAGTGTAAGATATGCAATCAACAGATCGCATTCAATAGATCTTATACCCAACGTCTCTAGTCTAACTGGATAAGAAATGGAGCGAGTTGCCAGAACCAAGTGCGTGGATCTTCTCAAAATGTTGACGAATTCACTCAATTCTGATTTCAGTTGAGGGTGTGTCGCGTGAGATGCATAGAGCATATGTGATTTTAGGAGACTCGAATATACAATGCGTAAAGCCTTTGGCTCAAGTCGTCTAACGTTTCGATGAATAAATCCTAAAATTCTACGGCATTTTGCAATAATCGCAGAAGAATGAAGATGAGATTTTAAATTAGAGGAGAAATCAACACCTAAATCAGTAAAGTGATTTACTAATTCGATAACTGTTGAGCTGAATTGATAAGGGGAAGGTAATCGGGATTGACCAATTCTCATATGTCGACATTTACTAACATTGATTACTAAGCCGTGTAAAGAACACCAACTACTAACTTTATCCAAATCTGATTGTAGTAAGGGAGAGCTAGAACAATCACGAAATAAAGGGCACAACAGTTTAATATCATCAACGTATAATAGGCACTGACATGTAACATTTTCAGCGATTTCGTTGATGAATATTAAACAAAGTGAAACTAAGGATACAGCTTTGTGGAACACCTTGACTGAGATAAAATCATTTAGAAAGAGACTCACCAACTCGCACAGCAAAGGAACGTCTACTCAAGAATTCACGTATCCAGATACAAACGTGCTTTGAGAATCCGTAATTTCCAAGTTTCCATAGGAAAATTGGATGAACGACCCGATCAAAAGCTTTGGACAAATCAATAAAGACGACATTAACCGGCATTCTCTGTTCGACAAAACCGGCCCAGCTTTCGCGTGCTAATGTTAGATTAGTTGAAGTGGAGTGATGTTTTCTAAATCCATGCTGTTTATTAGATAAAATATTGAATTTGTCCAAATGTGAAGATACATACCTTAGGATCAGTTTCTCCATCAACTTGCAAGCAATACACGTCAAACTTATTAACCGATAATTTTGAGAATTTAACTTATCCCCCTATTTGAAAACTGGAATGACTAATGCTCTCTTCCACATATCTGGGAGTAAGATTAATAGATAATTAATGCTCTAGAATGACTAATGCTATTTAACAGATATATTTCTGGCACCAAATCTAATTACAAAAAAATTTTTCAAATTGATAGTATGGATTAATTAAGTTAATTAAAGCTTTGAATTATTTCGTGATGATGCGCATAAAACACTATTTGTGACGGCGTAATTTTAATTGTTTTTGATAATGGTCACAGAATTTGACCGAAACGTTGAATAATAAATATGTAAGAGTTTTTTATCTCGGGTAGGTAATTAATATTCTTTATTAAAGATAAATCTTCATTAATTATAAAGATAAACAATAAAAGAAAGTGCTAAATCAGATCAAAGTTCATACAAGTTTGAACTTTCCTGACTGCTTAATAAACTATTTACAATCTAATATACATACAATACATCTTACAACGATCTATACAACGATCTTCGTACAACGATCTATACAACGATCGATACAACGATCTTGTTACAACGATCTATACAACGATCTTCTTAAAACGATCTATACAACGATCTATACAACGATCTATACAACATTTTAAAGAGATATCATACATTCTAGATTATTGTGGGATAAAGAATTCTTTTGTTACAACTACTTACAAGCTATGTATAGAAATTCAGTATTAAATAGTCAATGGGACGTCCTAAAAAGTCTAGCTCAAAGAAGATGGAGTATGATTCTGATTCTTCCTACACCCAAGTGGAAGTTGGATGCTACACTGATGATTGTGATGTTTGGACAGTACTGAAGGTTAAATCGTCCAGCATGTCCAAATATCTGAGTTGCAAATTCATCTGCGGCTTCTGTTGTGCATTGACCCACCTTAAAGCATCTCACCCAGTGGTATATCCAGGATAATCGGAGTATGTTGTACCTGGTAATGATGTTGCAAACATGACAATTTCCCCGGACACCGATTCTAGATCTGATAAACGTGACCATGAAAGACTTGTATTACCTGTAGCAAGAAGAGATAATGCTCATATTTCAACGAATCCGTGTACTTCATGCGAGTGCAACATTTCTAGTTACCCGGTATCCGTTCGGTCGAACTTGAGTAGGACATCCCTTACTCACGCAAGAATTTTCTCGCCACATAGTCCCAACCACTTTGTTAGACAAAATGGCAACCTTGAGCTTGTATTGGAATCTATCACTATTGCAATTGGACCTTGTGCTACAGCACGATCTATCCAAGTACAACAACACGATCTACACGCGCTGATGCAGCAACTTACCTAAACAAGTCTACGACTTCTGTTTCCCCGTTGAGTAGAGTCTCTCCTGCGGCAAGTTATCTGGTGCAGACACCTGACCGGCCCGCACGTTCGAATAATATAAGGGGCCGAGATCTAACCTAAACAGATTAAGATGTGTAATTTTCGCTAATATCAACAAGTCCAAATCCGTAATTTCTCAAAACCGTGTGAATGACGACGTTCTTTCAGTGAGAAATATCTTGTCTAGTATTTTACTAGATGGAGAGGAACATTTAGCAGAATCCTTGGAGGTATTGGCCCTTCATAGAATCGGTAAAAAGTATGATAATGGTAGAAATAGACTGCTTCGATTGGTATGTGCTTCAAATGATCAAGCTAATATTATCCTTAGTAGAGCTTATAGACTAATGGGTAATTCTGTGCGAATATATAAGGATATATCGGTTGAAGAGCGCGAACAACTATCTCTCGCTAAAAAAGAACTAAACGACAGGCATCAACAAGGTGAAAATGATCTCTGTATCCGAAATTTTCAGGTGGTCCGACGACGTCCATTTATACGTTGGGAGAAGTTAGTCCTAAATACTCACGGTGTAGCGTCTTAGGTGACTTAATTTCATTCCATGGTGTCCTGGATGAGACTTCAAAGAATAGTAGTAGACATCTAAAAATTTCACGTTCTAACGTTCGCAGCTTAGTTTCGAAGTTTGATGAGTTTAGTTGTTATTTGTCAAACAGCAATATGTCGATTTTTGCAATTACTGAAACTTGGCTTCACAGTGGGATTAGTGATGCCTGTGTTGCCATCCCTGGCTTCTCATTATTTAGAACAGACCGACATGATAAATGTAGAGGTGGTGGAGTTGCCTTTTACGTCGCTAACAGAATTATCGTAAGGAACTCCATGTCATATTGCGTCGGACGAATGGAGTTACTTTCTTTAATGATAGAATCAGGTGACATCACCATGACCATTTGTGTATGCTATCGTGCTCCACGCTTATCTTGCTTATCACCAAGTTTAATTAAGTATCTTACTGATCTCACAAAGTCGTCAAATTTTATCCTTCTTGGAGACTTAAATATTCCTAATATAACAGGGAATACCTTATTCGAATGTCATCAACATGGATGCTATTTAGATACCGAATTATGGAACTTTATCGTTGATGATCTATCTCTTATACAACACGTAACTTAGGCAACCCGGTTTATAGGACATAGTTCTTCCTTGCTAGATTTAGTTTTTAGTAAATCTCTACTAGATGTCCATTATATTCAATATGATCCTCCCATAGGTCTTAGTGACCATCTTGTCATTAAGTTTACTACTAGTGCTCTTGCCAATGTATCCCCTGCCGAAACTAAACATCTGCAACGTAACTGGTACAAAGTGGATATTGATTTATTACGTACGCTCACAGTTAGAATGAGTCTTAACAATAGTGAAGACTATTGTGAAGACTCATTCGAATAATATAAGGGGCCTTCACAATAGTGAAGACTAGTAATGTTACTGGGATAGTAATGGACTAGTGTCACTGGACTAGTAATGTCACAATAGTAATGTCACTGGGATACTAATGTCAGTGGGATACGTTATCAGCTTCACTCAAAATATCACAGACTGCGTCGCTCCATTGAAACCCTTACAAAACCTTGCTAAACGCAAGCCTGCTTGGTTTGACGATGAGTTAGTGGGACTTTTAAGAAAACGGAATAAACTCTTTAAATCATCTCTAAATAATCAGGCACTTCGGTTAGAATATCTACAGTATCGTCGTCGCTTCAACTACATGAAATTGTTGAAGAGGCAAAATCACGAATCGAAAATCCTGGAATTATATAGTTTCTTCCAAGCCGTTCTGGAGCTATGTAAATAAAAGTAGAAAAGTTATTCCACCAATTTCCCTTTTGACCCATGACGGTAAGATTACAAGAGACCCTGATGAAGTTGTGAGTATGTTGGTAAAGGCCTTTATCTTATTTGTCCCACTCCAATTACAGATTTTCGTCCAGCCCAAACTCCTGAGACATTCGTCTCCCATATGCCATTAATTTCTCCAGCAGAGGTATCACGGAAAATGCGTAAATTATCTTGTTACACGTCGGCTGGGTCGGACGACATTCATCCTTTTATTCTTCAAAAACTCCATGACCTGCAAGCATTCCCATTATCAGAGATGTTTAAAATATCTCTTTGTACATCATACATTCCTGATAAGTGGAAGCGATCTCACATTACTCCTATATACAAAAAAAGGAAACAGAGAAGACCCGTCCAATTATCGTCTTGTAAGTCTGACAAGCGTTGTATGTAAATGCCTTTAAAGATTCGTGCATAAATACATAACTTCTCATATGGATAGATTTAAACTTTTGCACCCTTCTCAACATGGATTTCGCACTGGTCGATCATGCCTCAGTAATTTAATTATGGCTCGTGAAAATTTGGCAGATGTAGTATCGGATAGGTGTGAAGTCGACGTAATTTTTATCGATTTTAGCCGAGCGTTTGACCGAGTACCACATGATCCTCTGCTATTAGTTTTGGCTAAATACGGTATCGATCCCCATGTAGTTCGTTGGATTAGTTCGTTCTTGAAGGGTCTGTCATATCAAGTCAGGCTAGGCAGTAGTGTTTCTTCACAACGTCATGTTTGTGCCGGAGTGCCACAAGGTACGGTTCTCGGCCCTTTACTGTTCAACATTTTCTTTTCGGATCTGTTATTAAGACTGAAATTCAAAATCCTAGCGTTTGCGGATGACCTCAAGTTATGACGGTGCATTCAATCGTATCATGACTGTTTTCTGCTCCAGGAAGATTTAGATAATATTGTTAGGTGAAGTAATGAGACAGGACTGATGTTAAATATATCAAAGTGCTGCCACATGCACTTAGGACATACGAAATTTTCTTTCAGATATAATTTAGGTGCCGAGACAATTACGCAGGTACAATGCACAATAAATTTGGGAATACTTGTTACGAGTCATTGAAGAGTCGTCTAAACACGGACAGAATCATCCAAACGACCAGAAAACTTTGCTATGTGGTCCGGAGGTGTTTTTGTAATCTATCGGCTTTCTGTCTTAAAATAATAACAATTCACTTATTCGTTCTATTATTGAATATTGTATCCTTGCAGTATTTCCATGTATACGTGGTGAGATGAATGATCATGAAAATGTCCTCCGTAGGTTGACGAGATCGTGCCATTCCCTCAGTAAATTGCCTTATAAGGACCGCTTGCGCAATAAAGGAGTTCCTTCAGTCCGTACTAGTATAGTATGTCTTGATATTTTATGTTTTAGGGATATGTTATTCGAGTGTGACGGATTCCCGGTCGACTGTATTCAGCAAAGCCAGCGAACTACTAAACGAGGTCACTCTCTTACTGTGAGGACCCTGCATCACGGCAAACTCGGAAGACTATATCGCCTATCTCATCGAGCAGTGAGGCTTTGGAACAAACTTCCCGAGAATATCATCAACATATCAAATAGAGTGCATTTCAAGAAAACGCTAATTACATGTCTTTGCACATATTCTAATTTCAATATTCTGTATCCGGATTAAGTTTTTGCTGACATAAAATTGGTTTTACCGTGATCAGACAAAACAGCTGCATAGCTATAGTCTTGTATGTTATAATAATATCTTATGGCGTTAAATAAGATTCTCTTTTTGTATTGGTCCGCGAAATTGTGAAGGAAGGTATTAAATAGGTTGTTCCTTTCTATCGGTACCAATAGTTATTATTACAGGTCATAGCCATAAGGCTGTTTTGACCGCTCACATAAAAAACAAATAAATACAAGAAAAAAATCAAAAAAATCGTTCAGTATATATATCAGAACCATGGGTACTGCAGCAACCACCACTCGTTCTCATTTCGAATCCAGTTCTTTATATTGGATTTAAATTCATTGATTGTATGCACCGCAACGACATCAACTGGAAGACGATTCCAAATATTCACCGCTCGATGAGACAGTCGGAAATGACGAGGGTATTTTCCGTGATCATGTACTACTAGTACTTTCGAGTGCCCTCTACGTCCATCCCGTTCATTGAGTTCAACTCTATTTGCTATAAAATTTTCATCTTTATTAACTAGTCGATACATAGCTAGAAGGTCGAAAAGAAGGAACCTTTCACGCACTGTCGGCATATTCAAACTTTTTATTCGTGCCTCATAGGGAAGATATCGTACCTGAGGACATAATTTCGTAAACCGTCGAAGTATGCGCTTTAATTGATCAAGTTCTGTACGCGTACACGGAAAGACTGCAGGCGACACATATTCTAATATCGGTCTTATAAGAGCATTATATAAACGCACAACACAAAACGGGAGATAAATCTTTAAAGCAATTTTTGACAATATAGGTCATTCTTCTTGCTGCGTTACAAATCCTATCAGTGTAAGTACGTGTTTTCAGATTGTTTTGAATAATTATACCAAGATCCAGAATGGACTGCGTGGAAACAACAAACTCATCGCCAATAAAATATTCTTGACTCACATTGCCATTACCTAATCTCATATGTGCACACTTTTTAATATTTAATGTAATTCCAGTGTTTAAAGACCATCGATAAACAATGTTTAGGATATTTTGAAAGTCATTTCGATCCTTGTTGGTTTTAATCAATTTCCATACCTTTACATCGTCGGCAAAAGCTAAAACACTACAATCCTCAATTAAATCTAGTAGCTGATTTATAAATATGTTAAACAACAAGGGTCCTAAGACTGATCCCTGTGGTACTCCTGAGGTGATAGGACGATAAGACGATAGGCATTGACCTACACGAACAGCAAAGGATCTATCTTTAAGAAAATCTTGAATCCAGCTTATAATGGAGCGATTGACTTTATAAGACTCAAGGGTGGAAATTAGCATTTTGTGGGGCACCCTATCAAAAGCCCGACTAAAGTCAAGAAATATTACGTCGATACAGTACCCATTAGCAACATGTCCAACCCAATCTTCACGAGCATGTAATAAGTTTGTAAGACATGAACTCCTAGGGCGAAATCCATGCTGTGCATTATTGAGAATTCTTAGCGAACTCAAATGATCATATATGCGTCTGTTTAGTATGCGCTCAATCACTTTGCATACAACACTAGTTAGACTTATTGCCCTATAGTTATTCGGATCATCTTTTTCACCATTTTTATAAATTGGTACTACAATCGCTTTTTTTCCAGGCAGCAGGTAACTTTGAAATGCGCAAGCTCATCTCAAATATGGAGGCTAATGGCTCAGCCAGAACAGGAGCAAGTAACTTAAGAAGTTGGGGGTGAATATCATCGGGGCCTGCCGCTGATGATCTAGATAACCTAGCCAATTCAACAAAAACCTCATGTGCTGTTATCGTTAAAACTGGAGAACCAATTTCTACCTGTTGTGATGCTGCATCTCCACATATGCTAGAGAAAGCATCTGGTGTCAGCTCAAAAGCGGATGCATACACTTCTACAATGCTGTCTGGCGATGTTACACGAGTGTTACCGTCTCTTTAAGATAAAATAGCTGGTAGCAGAGATTTGGATCCTTTCACAAAAGCCCAAAAATGTTTGGTTATGTATCAATTTGTAAAGCTTCTTGATCTTCAAAACTTTGCCTTTTTGTAATCTTAAGGCGATTGACGAAATTTCGGAACATTGTATACCGCTTTTTAAAATTATTCTGATGACGGCTTAGTTCAAATAGACGATTCCTATGTTTGATAGCATATCGCAATTCAGTGTCAAACCAAGGAGGGTATTTAGCTTTACTTTTTGGTAATCTACGGAGTGGTGCAAACTTATCTGCAAGAGCTACTAAACCTGATTCAATAACATGCCACCTTACCTCAATGTCTTCACTCGCACAGTTGAATGATGTTCTTAGTGCCGCCTCTCGTAATGAGTCTTCATCAATTTATTGCCAAGATCTTTTCGACACTATCAAATTTTCCAGTTTTGGGATCATACACCTAGAAAAATAATTGAATAAGATCATGCAATGATCGCTCAATCCAATAGGACTCTGATAGCTCATATTACCCACACTTGTAATTAATTTGGAAAATACCAAATCTAGAAAGATTCCTGGTTTTGCGCGAATCTGGTGGGCGACTGCACATGTTGCTCTAACATGAGATCATTTGTAAGAAAATTCCACAAATCCGCATCTGACTTGGAAGAACTACTATCCAAAACATAATTCCCGATGTGACCAGCTGAGGGTATATTAAAATCGCCAACTAGTAGATATTATTCAAGCTCAGAACATTGACTAATTAGTGTAGAGAATAGAGTGCATTTCAAGAAAACGCTAATTACATGTCTTTGCACATATTCTAATTTCAATATTCTGTATCCGGATTAAGTTTTTGCTGACATAAAATTGGTTTTACCGTGAGCAGACAAAACAGCTGCATAGCTATAGTCTTGTATGTTATAATAATAAAAATTAAATTAAAGAGAAAGTGCTAAATTTAAATTGCAGTTACTGAATTTGGATAAATTTCCTATTAATTTGCGAATAAAAAAATAAATTACAAACTCATGAATTTAAATTCGTAATATCTAAATTACCGTTGTACAAGCGATCACAAAGTCGTAATCGGTGTGCCAGATTCTCCGCAAGTTTAAGCACAAACTAAACAAATTAAATAATTATTGATAAATTTGAGATCTGGCATTTAGAATATAAACTAACCTTGTTTTTGTTGTTGGGTAACAGCTCGGCATATAGCTGAAATTTACTAAGGACTAAATTATAAAAAATTAAAATATTAAGGAATTATGGACAAGCAACCTGTGAAATCAGAAGACGAAGAAGGTACAGATTTCAAACTCTGTACGGCAGATTTAATTTTGTTGTGAAAGCACTTTAAATTTTTACGATAATTCTTTAATTTTTTATGAATTGGTTGTAACTGCAGATCGATCGAAGAAGGTAACAAAACACTAGAATGCATTATCATTGAATTTAATATTAAGACCACATATTACCTATGCATATGGCCCATTAGATAAAAGTATTAAAATTCTTTCAATAAATATTTCGTATCGTGGTTTTTAGCATTTATAAAGTTTTTAAACAGCCATAGTCAACAAATATCTAAAGGTTTAAATAAATTATTACTAATTACAGACTAAGTTTATACGAAATACATAAAAAACAATTGCTATTCCACTACTTGAAGATAATATAAAAAGTTGGTTATATAATAAGGCAAATAAATACTCATCAAAATTCGGTAGTCAATTTTACTCCGTTGCCGTTCCTTTAGCCCGGAACTCTTAACCTGATCATATTAACATATATACTTAATCCTTAACATCTTTAGAGTGTCTTCACCACAAACTCGAAATCTTATAATTAATAATTACTTTCTCGCTGCCTTTATATTATAGTAAAACTTTATAATTTACTACTTATATGGTGGAACTGCAATCAATTATTTGATCAAAACAGACATAATATGGCAAAAAACATTTATCGAATGTTTACAAAATTATACAGAACAATGTTATCATGCATTAAAAAAACAAAAAAAAAGATTTATTTTAACGTGGTAAATGCGTGCTAGCGCAAGCTTACATGACCACAACAAAAATGTAAATCATGTGTCGAGAAGGTGTGAACGGAGGAGGTGTTTGAATGTGATAAAAGAGGGAGCGCGGCGGACGTCGAGAGGGAGTTGATTCCAGGCGAGTGAAGCGGCGACGAGGAAGGATCGGAGACCATAGTTGTTGGAGTAATTGGGAACGTATAGTAAGTGGGAATGACGTGAACACAGTGATAGCGAGATAGAGCGAGTGTCGTCTAAGAAAGGAAGGTTGATGAATGATGGGGAGATGACATCGATGAGACGAAAAGTAACGAGAAGACGGAGTTTAATGCGGATGTGGATGGTGGGCCAGGAGAGTTAAGCAAGATATATGAATGTGTGGTTGAAGCGACGGAGACGAAAGAGCACTCGATACACTTACGAAATGTATTATTTAATATTATTGTTTAAATTTAAAATTATTCAAAATTTTTTTAATTGAAATTAAAATACTACGAAAAGGAATCGTAAGGCGAAATAATACTTGTAGAATCAATGTTTTATAAATCAAACCACAAATCTATACAGGAGAAATACGCTGTTTTCAAGTAAAGTTCTTCCTAAGAAAATGTTATTGTGAAATTTAAAAATTAAAAATTAAAAATAAAAATTAATATTAAGATCCCTACCTAGAGGGATTTAAGCATGTTAAACCATGCTAAACTATTTAACATGATTTCAGGATCGGACGTTCATGCCTTACTAACCTACTAACTGCGCGTGAAAAATGGGCTGATGCTCTGGGGGCTGGGTTTCAGGTTCATACAGTATTCCTTGATTTTTCGAAAGCTTTTGATAGGGTACCACACGACGCCATAGTGTCTTTACTGTATAACTATGGACTCCATTCATATATTTGTGAGCGGGTCAGGCAATTTCTATCGAATAGGTCTTTCCGAGTTTGTGTTGGGGTTCGTTTTCTTATTCGGTGAGTGTTAATTCTGGCGTGCCGCAGGGATCAGTGTTTGGCCCACTGCTCTTAATAATCTTTATTAATGATCTGCTACTCCGCTTATCATGCTCTCATCTAGCCTTTGCAGATGATCTAAAGATTTGGTCGATCATTAGAAGTCCTGCTGATCGAATATCGTTACAAAATGATCTAAAATCTCTGATCAAGTGGTGCGATTCTACCGGACTTTGAATGTTGATAAATGTGTCCTCATGCAACTAGGTCGCCCTATTGAAACTCTAAGGTACTATATTGGAGATATTGCCTTGAAGGAAGTCTCTCATCATAAGGATTTAGTGATTATTGTTTATAGATCCTTGAAAACAAAGTTGAACACCGACTTCTTTCTAGGTAAAGCTACTAGGGCGTTATATTGTATTAAAAGTGCATTCATCAGTTAAGCTGTCATATGTTCAAGAGGTTATTCATCTCCCTCGTCAGGTCACACTTGGAGTACTGCATTCAGGCTTGTTTTCCTGTCACTAAGCTAGAACTAAGACCTGGATTCTATTCTTAGGCGCGGATCGAGGCTCTATATTGGTTTAAGTGATATTGACTATTATGTACGTCTAAGTCGTATTGGCATATTGTCGGTACGTGAGAGGTTCATATCCTTAGAAATGCTATGTCTATGGCATATGTCGAATGATGCGGTGGGTTATCCAACCAATTTAATCACTAGGCGGGTATGTAAGTTGCGGGGACATAGCAGTCTTGTATAAATTTGGATTTAACAGATTACCGAAAGTGTATAGACTCTCGAGGAGTGGAATTAACATGTGGAATTCGTTGCCTGAGGAAGTCGTTGCAGCCCCCAGTTTGAGAATGTTTAAATCACGATGCTACAAATGGATATCTGAACAATGCCACCATTCAACACTACCACTGGAATACCCTAATTAGCTACGTTGACTGACTATTTGCTTTTCTTCCTTTTTTGGACTCTGCCTGAATAGCCTTTTGGCTTTGGTATGTATTGGAATAATAAAGGTCAAATACTAAAATCGGATGTTAATGATGATACGCTGCTTAGGAGGTTCCACTTTGATCCTATCAGAGTGGCCTTCTTTCAGGCAGCTATCCAACTCTTCCTCCTGAATTGGGAATGAGAGTTTGACCGAATATAATTCCTACTTCTCATCGCAAGCTACCACGTTACTTTCGATTACCTATAAAGGTCATTTATACAATCTTAATCCAACAAAAATCAAGGTCCCAGCTAAAATGTTACACCTTCACAATATCTCTGTTTCTACCAGACATGACTTCTCGAATAAATGCTGAAGCACTGGATATAGATTCCAGCTGAGCAGGGATAGAATGAATATTGCTCGCCTTAATCCTTCTGTCTTCATTTTGGAAGATATTCAAGACAGAGAAGTTTGTCTGCTGGAAGGATAGATCACTGGGTTAGATCGATAGCATAGGCCTTGACAAAGGTTTGAAGAAGTCACTATCCCTACATAGTTATAGAGCCACTTAATATCCCCAACCAATCCCGCCTTGGTGTGACTTCAGGAGCAGGGACTTATCAGTCACAGATATAATAAACTCGTAAGGGCCACTTCCGAGCACCTCCTGAACCCACACGCCACTCTGCACTCGGTCTGTAAGCTTTTGACATACAGTCAGAGAAAGGAGGTCGTCATCACAATGCTATTAGCCTCCCCGTCCGATATTGCTGGCGTTAATATTAGCCGTCGTGCTCTTATACCAAAAAAAATTGATTTGATGTCCTAATGATCTGCGGCCCATCTCGATTCAAAACTCCCTCATCTCCAGTTATGAAAAGGCGCTTGCGCATAAAATCCGCGACCATCTAAGTGAAATTTAATCCCACCACGTATTCATGGGTACGTAAAAGATCGCTCGATCCATACTGCTATAGGTGAAGTACATCAGTTTTGTCAAGATAATAGTCATCAGCTTGTTGTGACTGTTTTTCTTGATTTTCTGCTGATTTACCGCATTTCCATTCCTTTCGTTATCTCTTCTCTCAGGTCCCTTGGGTTGCCTGCGAGAATTCTTAACAGGGTGGAAATGTTGTTGTATACCAAGAGATACTTATATGAAGACGACCCTGATACACGTCAGTTCAACCCTATTGCAGGTGTGCCTCAAGGTTCCCTACTTTCTCCTATCTTATATCTTGCTGCCTCAATTGTTATGTTTAAACCATTTTAATGTGATCAACATATAGTGGTATACGCTGATGATACCACAGCCCTGTTATCTGGACGCATGTGCAAAGATGGTTTCGGACATCAGCCGTTTCTTTTTAAGATTAAAAGACCAGCTACCCATATCCAATCTTGTTCTCAACTCCTCTAAATCGCTGGTGGTCGTATTTCATGGCGCCCCTACAAAAAAAGCTTAAGATACTAGTACTTTCCTCAATTTTGCTGCCTCAACCACTCTCTACCTTCACAAGTCAAGTAAAATACCTGGTGTTCATAATTACGGTGAGCTGGTCAGCGAAAGCTGACCTGGATATACTCAAACATATCCTGAAGAAAGCTAGGTGGGCCTTGAAACGGACTTAGCATCTGTCATTGAATGGGAGGGATTAGTCTTCTTTTCAATAGGACGTTCCCCAGAGCAAAGACTAAGATTTCTCAAGCATATCATCTCGAGATTACCGAACATAGTCCGTATCTACTGGATTCTTCGGGGGAGGGGTAAAAGTCCCTGGATGGTTCGGTCGGAAGGCGGCGTGTTGGTTTGACTGTAGGGAACATATCCCACTGAACCTGAGACCATGAATTGTATTACTGAAGAGGCTGCAGATCCAAAGAACTCAAAACATTAACAGTCTAAATTTGCATGTCATTATAACAGTTGTTATTCATTTTAGAAAATCTTTATTGAAATCTTTATTATAATTTCAATAATCTTACTAAGCATTGAAAAAATGTGCAATGCAGTGAACATCGGAACTTCAAAGAAATCTGTAAGTATGCGATTCGCATGCGATTCAACCAAATAGATGAGTGGGTTTGTTTCTTCTTTTGTATCTAATACAAAGCGAGAACTCCCACGATCCCACAACTGTCTAACCTAGTCTGCATCAAGCTATTGGTACCGATAGAAAGGAACAACCTATTTAATACCTTCCTTCACAATTTCGCGGACCAATACAAAAAGAGAATCTTATTTAACGCCATAAGATATTATTATAACATACAAGACTATAGCTATGCAGCTGTTTTGTCTGATCACGGTAAAACCAATTTTATGTCAGCAAAAACTTAATCCGGATACAGAATATTGAAATTAGAATATGTGCAAAGACATGTAATTAGCGTTTTCTTGAAATGCACTCTATTTGATATGTTGATGATATTCTCGGGAAGTTTGTTCCAAAGCCTCACTGCTCGATGAGATAGGCGATATAGTCTTCCGAGTTTGCCGTGATGCAGGGTCCTCACAGTAAGAGAGTGACCTCGTTTAGTAGTTCGCTGGCTTTGCTGAATACAGTCGACCGGGAATCCGTCACACTCGAATAACATATCCCTAAAACATAAAATATCAAGACATACTATACTAGTACGGACTGAAGGAACTCCTTTATTGCGCAAGCGGTCCTTATAAGGCAATTTACTGAGGGAATGGCACGATCTCGTCAACCTACGGAGGACATTTTCATGATCATTCATCTCACCACGTATACATGGAAATACTGCAAGGATACAATATTCAATAATAGAACGAATAAGTGAATTGTTATTATTTTAAGACAGAAAGCCGATAGATTACAAAAACACCTCCGGACCACATAGCAAAGTTTTCTGGTCGTTTGGATGATTCTGTCCGTGTTTAGACGACTCTTCAATGACTCGTAACAAGTATTCCCAAATTTATTGTGCATTGTACCTGCGTAATTGTCTCGGCACCTAAATTATATCTGAAAGAAAATTTCGTATGTCCTAAGTGCATGTGGCAGCACTTTGATATATTTAACATCAGTCCTGTCTCATTACTCCACCTAACAATATTATCTAAATCTTCCTGGAGCAGAAAACAGTCATGATACGATTGAATGCACCGTCATAACTTGAGGTCATCCGCAAACGCTAGGATTTTGAATTTCAGTCTTAATAACAGATCCGAAAAGAAAATGTTGAACAGTAAAGGGCCGAGAACCGTACCTTGTGGCACTCCGGCACAAACATGACGTTGTGAAGAAACACTACTGCCTAGCCTGACTTGATATGACAGACCCTTCAAGAACGAACTAATCCAACGAACTACATGGGGATCGATACCGTATTTAGCCAAAACTAATAGCAGAGGATCATGTGGTACTCGGTCAAACGCCCGGCTAAAATCGATAAAAATTACGTCGACTTCACACCTATCCGATACTACATCTGCCAAATTTTCACGAGCCATAATTAAATTACTGAGGCATGATCGACCAGTGCGAAATCCATGTTGAGAAGGGTGCAAAAGTTTAAATCTATCCATATGAGAAGTTATGTATTTATGCACGAATCTTTAAAGGCATTTACATACAACGCTTGTCAGACTTACAAGACGATAATTGGACGGGTCTTCTCTGTTTCCTTTTTTTGTATATAGGAGTAATGTGAGATCGCTTCCACTTATCAGGAATGTATGATGTACAAAGAGATATTTTAAACATCTCTGATAATGGGAATGCTTGCAGGTCATGGAGTTTTTGAAGAATAAAAGGATGAATGTCGTCCGACCCAGCCGACGTGTAACAAGATAATTTACGCATTTTCCGTGATACCTCTGCTGGAGAAATTAATGGCATATGGGAGACGAATGTCTCAGGAGTTTGGGCTGGACGAAAATCTGTAATTGGAGTGGGACAAATAAGATAAAGGCCTTTACCAACATACTCACAACTTCATCAGGGTCTCTTGTAATCTTACCGTCATGGGTCAAAAGGGAAATTGGTGGAATAACTTTTCTACTTTTATTTACATAGCTCCAGAACGGCTTGGAAGAAACTATATAATTCCAGGATTTTCGATTCGTGATTTTGCCTCTTCAACAATTTCATGTAGTTGAAGCGACGACGATACTGTAGATATTCTAACCGAAGTGCCTGATTATTTAGAGATGATTTAAAGAGTTTATTCCGTTTTCTTAAAAGTCCCACTAACTCATCGTCAAACCAAGCAGGCTTGCGTTTAGCAAGGTTTTGTAAGGGTTTCAATGGAGCGACGCAGTCTGTGATATTTTGAGTGAAGCTGATAACGTATCCCACTGACATTAGTATCCCAGTGACATTACTATTGTGACATTACTAGTCCAGTGACACTAGTCCATTACTATCCCAGTAACATTACTAGTCTTCACTATTGTGAAGGCCCCTTATATTATTCGAATGAGTCTTCACAATAGTCTTCACTATTGTTAAGACTCATTCTAACTGTGAGCGTACGTAATAAATCAATATCCACTTTGTACCAGTTACGTTGCAGATGTTTAGTTTCGGCAGGGGATACATTGGCAAGAGCACTAGTAGTAAACTTAATGACAAGATGGTCACTAAGACCTATGGGAGGATCATATTGAATATAATGGACATCTAGTAGAGATTTACTAAAAACTAAATCTAGCAAGGAAGAACTATGTCCTATAAACCGGGTTGCCTAAGTTACGTGTTGTATAAGAGATAGATCATCAACGATAAAGTTCCATAATTCGGTATCTAAATAGCATCCATGTTGATGACATTCGAATAAGGTATTCCCTGTTATATTAGGAATATTTAAGTCTCCAAGAAGGATAAAATTTGACGACTTTGTGAGATTAGTAAGATACTTAATTAAACTTGGTGATAAGCAAGATAAGCGTGGAGCACGATAGCATACACAAATGGTCATGGTGATGTCACCTGATTCTATCATTAAAGAAAGTAACTCCATTCGTCCGACGCAATATGACATGGAGTTCCTTACGATAATTCTGTTAGCGACGTAAAAGGCAACTCCACCACCTCTACATTTATCATGTCGGTCTGTTCTAAATAATGAGAAGCCAGGGATGGCAACACAGGCATCACTAATCCCACTGTGAAGCCAAGTTTCAGTAATTGCAAAAATCGACATATTGCTGTTTGACAAATAACAACTAAACTCATCAAACTTCGAAACTAAGCTGCGAACGTTAAAACGTGAAATTTTTAGATGTCTACTACTATTCTTTGAAGTCTCATCCAGGACACCATGGAATGAAATTAAGTCACCTAAGACGCTACACCGTGAGTATTTAGGACTAACTTCTCCCAACGTATAAATGGACGTCGTCGGACCACCTGAAAATTTCGGATACAGAGATCATTTTCACCTTGTTGATGCCTGTCGTTTAGTTCTTTTTTAGCGAGAGATAGTTGTTCGCGCTCTTCAACCGATATATCCTTATATATTCGCACAGAATTACCCATTAGTCTATAAGCTCTACTAAGGATAATATTAGCTTGATCATTTGAAGCACATACCAATCGAAGCAGTCTATTTCTACCATTATCATACTTTTTACCGATTCTATGAAGGGCCAATACCTCCAAGGATTCTGCTAAATGTTCCTCTCCATCTAGTAAAATACTAGACAAGATATTTCTCACTGAAAGAACGTCGTCATTCACACGGTTTTGAGAAATTACGGATTTGGACTTGTTGATATTAGCGAAAATTACACATCTTAATCTGTTTAGGTTAGATCTCGGCCCCTTATATTATTCGAACGTGCGGGCCGGTCAGGTGTCTGCACCAGATAACTTGCCGCAGGAGAGACTCTACTCAACGGGGAAACAGAAGTCGTAGACTTGTTTAGGTAAGTTGCTGCATCAGCGCGTGTAGATCGTGTTGTTGTACTTGGATAGATCGTGCTGTAGCACAAGGTCCAATTGCAATAGTGATAGATTCCAATACAAGCTCAAGGTTGCCATTTTGTCTAACAAAGTGGTTGGGACTATGTGGCGAGAAAATTCTTGCGTGAGTAAGGGATGTCCTACTCAAGTTCGACCGAACGGATACCGGGTAACTAGAAATGTTGCACTCGCATGAAGTACACGGATTCGTTGAAATATGAGCATTATCTCTTCTTGCTACAGGTAATACAAGTCTTTCATGGTCACGTTTATCAGATCTAGAATCGGTGTCCGGGGAAATTGTCATGTTTGCAACATCATTACCAGGTACAACATACTCCGATTATCCTGGATATACCACTGGGTGAGATGCTTTAAGGTGGGTCAATGCACAACAGAAGCCGCAGATGAATTTGCAACTCCGATACTTGGAAATGCTGGACGATTTAACCTTCAGTACTGTCCAAACATCACAATCATCAGTGTAGCATCCAACTTCCACTTGGGTGTAGGAAGAATCAGAATCATACTCCATCTTCTTTGAGCTAGACTTTTTAGGACGTCCCATTGACTATTTAATACTGAATTTCAATACATAGCTTGTAAGTAGTTGTAACAAAAGAATTCTTTATCCCACAATAATCTAGAATGTATAATATCTCTTTAAAATGTTGTATAGATCGTTGTATAGATCGTTTTAAGAAGATCGTTGTATAGATCGTTGTATAGATCGTCGTTTAGATCGTTGTATTCAATATCGTTGTATTTGTGTTTAAAACTTTATTTGTATTTACTTTAGATTGTGTATATTAATCTCTCAAATGTATGTATTTTAGATCTCAAACTTATTTAAGGTCATAACTTATGAAAAACTTATGAAACTTTCCAAACTTATGAAACGGAACTACAAATTTCTTTTAGCACAGCTGACCTGACATATTCATACATAGATTTTTTCAACAGCAAATATACAGAATTTAGTGAATTATGTTTTAAACCAATACAAACTACGATGAAAGTTACAAATGTTCCAACCTTGGATATATCAGCACTTGAAAATGAATATAAACTCACGAATCTACGATTTATAAGAGGTAAAAAGGTCTACCTATACCGGTGGCCTTTTGTCAAGCTCCAATTGATATAGCATTAGGACTATCAAACTCGTATTGTAACCCCCTTATGGGACTTAATTTAAAATTTACTGTTATAGAATAAGACTCATTAACATACCCCACTGCAACAATTGTCATCATTGGGGGCACTGGGCAAGCGGCTGCATTCTACCACACAAATGCGGGGTCTGCGGTTTCACAGACGAATATACGGACAGATGTGAGTTGAAACCTGTTTGCTCAAATTGCAATGGTGACCACTCAGCATGGTCAAAGAAATGCTAGGCGCTCAAAGTCTATCAAAATCGACAAAAGATGAAAGCAGCAGAACCGACAAGTTTCGTGGAATCATGTGGGTAGTCAGGTAAGCAGGATAATAAGATGTCTGACGTACAGATCGTCAAACTTATTAAGGCAAATATCCAGGCCTCTATGTCTCATTTTGAAACCTACTAATAAAATTAATAGCTAAACTTTCCAATTCACTTAATTCGCCTGAACACTTGACGTCAACCAACACAAAAAAGCAACCAAAATCAAAAAAGCGAGCAGGTTCAGCACAGATTGTAACTGCAATGAAGCTTGCTCGGAAAAATTTAATTTGGCAGTGGCCAATTCTAAGGTAAATTATGATATTGCCCGCGGGTAAGCGACTTCACCAATAGTGACTGGAGGTGAAAAGGGATATCATTCCGCCTTTGGTACGGATTAGATGGATAGTGTCCCACTCCAGTAACAGTAACGCAATTGGAAGTACTCAACAGCCTTTTTCACTGAATGTTCTTCAGTGGAATTCGGGAGGTGCTTCCTCCCATAGGCTTCTATCTGGTAGAGATGCAGATGTTATAGTCCTTCGAAAGGCGCGGTCTATCCGTCTCCCCCAGCGCATTACTCGATTATGGCTAAGCATATATACACCTACTTTACTCCGTACAATTCACACTTATCTTCATCTTAAGGTCTTCTAACCTTAGTGAAGTGCTCCTTAAGGTCCTCCCTCTTACTAAACTATTCTTTTCCATCCCTTTCTTATTTAGCTATATCACTTGTTAAAAACGGTAAACGCATCAGCATAGCCAATGTTTTTATCCGGCCGGGATACATTCACAAGAACCGTGACCTCCTCGATCGTATATTAGGTAGCTGTTATGACATGTTACTTGGTGACTACTACGACAGAACTAGTCGTTGGATTAATGCAGCACTTCGCAGAGCCAGGAACGACTATCCTATACATAAACCACCATCCCCCACCTTTAATTGCTCTACAATAAATTCAATCCTCGACATATTACTGCTTCATAGGATGTGGTTGTTAAAACTCATTTGTACTGATAAGTCGCACCAACAGCTGACCACCTCTCATGACCTAATACGCTGGCGGCAAAAAGAAGATACGTTGCTTGGAAGGATGCTTCACTTTGACCCTATAGGAGTGGTCTTCTTTTAGGCAGCTATTCAACTTTTCCCCCAGGATAGGGAATGAAAGTTTGACCGAATTTTATTCCTACCGCTCTTCGCAAGCTACCGTGGTCCTTTCTACTACCTATAAAGGTCGCATTTACAATTCCACTCGAACAAAACTCAAGGTCCTAGTAAAAATACTTCACATTCCCAATCTTACTGTTTCCTTCCGGAAGGTTCTCTCGAATGAATACTTGAGTTCTAGATATAGGCTCCAGCTGAGTAGGAATAGGACGAGTATTGCTAGTCCTTATCCCTCTCAGGTTGCCTTCTAAAAGATATTTAAGAAGAAGTTTGTCTGCTGGCAGAACAGAGCATCGGATTGGATTGGTAGCTTAGGTCTTGATAGAGTTTTGGAGGAGTCGCTAGCCCTACATATTTATGGAGCTACAGTTTCTCCACAGCCATTCCCGACTTGGGGTGACTTCAAGAGCATGGACTTATCTGTTACTGATATCCTTAACTCCAGTGGCCCACTTCCAGGCACCTCCAAATCCGTCTCTCCGCTATCTTTTCAAGTTTGCCAGCTTTTGACGGCCGATCGAAGAAGATAAGTGGCCGTCACAGTGCTTTTAACCTTACCATCCGACGTAGCCTGAATCAATTGTAGCCGACGTATTTTTACCTAAGAAAAAATCGGTTTCATGTCCCAAAGAACTGCGGGCCATTTCGATGTAAAATACCTTCATCTCCATCTACGAAAAAGCGCTTGCGCATGGAATCCGCGACCATTTAAGTAGGTGTAACTTAATCCCACCTAATTTTCATGGATTTGTCAAAGGGCGCTCGGTCCATTCAGCAATTGATGAAGTGCATCAGTTTTGTCAGATCAATTAAAACTAATCAAACGATTAATTTTACGACGGATGAATGTGCACGTAAGCGAGAAGTCACTGTAACACTCGTCCCAACATGGTTTTCGTTCCTGGAGATCAACATTCACAAAATTTCTTGTTGGCTTCAGTCGTTAGACAACGGTTTCGATAGTGACATCCTGTTTATCGACCTTGCCAAAGCGCTTGATACGGTAGACCATAGCATACTGTTGGGAAAACTTACCACTTATGGATTTGACTCACACATCGTGTCCTGGATCTCATCTTTGGAATAAGAAATCTGCAGTCCGTGTAGGAGATTAACTTTCGATTGGATGCAGGTTCTTAGCCCGTTCTTAGGTACCGTTCTTAGCCCGTTGCCTTTCAACAACTTTATAAATGATCTTCCGAGTATTCTTAAGTCACCGTCTCTACTGCATTCCGATGATATTAAATTATGGCGTTAAATAGGATTTCAACCGGACAGATCCCTTCTTCAAGCGGATTTGGATACTCTTTCTAGCTGGGCACGAGACAATAAAGTTAGATTGAGCCTAACTAAATGTATCTCACTGCACATTAGTCATAAATTCGGAGATCCTCCCTATTTCATAGGTTCTGTCGTTTTACCTCTTGTTGACCACATCAATGATTTGAGAATAATTCTTTCAAACAGCTTTAAAACGAAAATGAGCACTGACGCGATTTGTTCCTAGGCTTTGAGAATATTCGGTGTTATTAGGAGATACTATTTCCGTCTCACAATGGAAAACTTTCCATTCCTGTTTAAACCTAATGTTGGAAACATAATAATGTATTGCTCGGAAGTGTCGTCTCCAGTAACTAGAAAGGAAGATCTTCAGATAGAGAGAGTGCTCAGAAAAGCAACCAAATAGGTTTCAGGTTTATGGGACCTCTCCTACCATGACCGCTTATCGCTCTTAAATATGAAGCCCATGTCTCTTTAATGAAGAGTGAAGGATCTTGCTGTCACATTGAAGGATGTTAATGATCCTACAAGTCCAATTCATTTTATGTTCCCTTTGCTGACGGAAGCTCGTACGCGAGGACACGAATTCCAGTGCAACCAACAAACTTCAGAATACGAGCTGTTGGGAAGTGTTGTAAAACATTAGAGCTTGTTTGTTAGTATACAATATTTGAATAAATTAAACTGAATAGTCAATTCAAAACTGGAGTTTTATTCAAATATCTAAAAACTCCAAAGTACAATAGTCATACAATTAAGTAGATATATACGACACCTTCTAAGGAATCAATTAATTCAATTCCGTCATGGAGGACGTACATCATGGGCATATCAGTTATTTTTCAATGGTAAATGCCTCATGTTCTGGAATTCGTATCGATATCTTGGAGTCATCCTAATTACTCGTTTGTAATGTTATGCCCACTTCGATCAACAACTGAATAGACTAACAACGTCGATATTTTACTCTTAGCATAGGAAAGTTGCAGTTCTATTGTGATGTAAATTACTGCCGAATGATTGGATCATATGACTGTCTACGTATTTTATACTGTATTTTAATTTTATACTTATATTTATTATTTATTTTCACACAAGTTATTAGCCGCAAATGGCTATTTTAACTGTTCACAGAAAAGGGAAAAATCAATAACTAAAATAACTTAAAGCGTTCACACCAGTATTTAATATCTAATGTCGAATATTTTTCTTAAAGCTGTAGTAGCTGGAAGCACATGCAATTTCTTTAGGAAGCACATTCCATAAATTTTAGGACCGATGTGAAAGTCGCACCACGCCTGGGACTTTGCCATGTGGTAATTTATATAGTGATAGAGGATGACCTCTACGAGCTAACGAACTAATCTTCACATAGTGCGAACAAAATCCCTCTGTGGAATGAACGATCTGCCATGTCGCAATTAGGTCTTGGTAAATCAACCTTTGACGCACTGAAATCAGCTGTAAGAAAGCTAAGCGGTCTACGTATGAATACAGAAGTTAAAAACACAATTTAGAGCCTCTTCGAAGCACTGACTTAAGCTACGCGATTTCTGCCCTAGTAGATGGAAATGATAGATAGATAAAATATTCAATGTGTGGGAAACCAACCCGCAATATAAGCTCTTAAAATGATAAAATTTACAATTAAAATTTTTATGAATTGACTAATAATATACGATGTATTCAAATAGAGGTCATCAGGAAGAAGTGATATGCAATCATGTTTCGTCCCCTATTCCTCGACCCAGCATAGCAGCGGAGATGTTTGAGTTGATTATTATATATGCCGTAGTATTATTGGTCATATTTAGCTGCTAAAAACTTCAGGCAGATATATAGAGCTAAAGGAATTTTCATTAAAAAAATTCTCGAAATTTTTCAGCATCACTCCTCGTCCATTGTCTTTTATATCTCAACAACGTCCACAATCTCTTGAATTATCTGAAAAATCCAAGTTTTCGCATACGATTAACTTTAGAGACGACTTAGCTTTAGAGACGACTTAATGCAAAGATAATCACGCTTGATCTAGATATTATTATTCTTACTTATTCTCAGCCACAATGTTATTTCGCCTAAGATATGTATCTTACTTCATGATACTTCCTGAAGATATTACTTCGTGATACAAACTGCATGGTGTTATTTACAGAATTCTAAAAGACCATTCATCATAAAGCATAGCTACATTACTACATGATCGATTATGTCGAATCAGAATACCATTTCATATTCGTGTAGATAAATGTCATAACATGTCATGTACAAAACCTTTCAAATATATCTTGCATGTATTCCAACCTCCTGTTGTATAGAAAATCTCTCTACAATCTATCAATTTCAGAAGCTTTACATTTTAAAGATAATACAGTAATATTATAAGGCACTAATTTTATTTTTGTTCTTTTGGGACATCGTCGAAAGACGGTTATTCTCATAAACACTTATTAGATTTTTTATTATAAAGCAATTCATTAAACACCAAAGATTTTCTAGAAATTATAAAAAATAGAGAATGTAATATTTTCTAGAAATATTACAAAATATTGAAGAAAATGAAAATAATTGGATTTTATTGTTTATTCGTGAATCCATCAAAATGTGTACTCATATGATACAATTTTGTATTCATATGCAAAAAGCTTTATTATGATATACTAATGAAAGAGGTTAATTCTAATGATTTAAATGTAAATCCAACATATGAACGTAGTGAGTTGAGTTTAGAAACAATTTACAAGTCACTATTCTATAATGGATAAAAAGGGTATAAAGGTTGAATTAGATAATAAAACTATACCTATATTATATTGGAATCCAAAATTACATAAAAATCCAATAAAACCTAGGTTCATATGTAGTGCGTTTAAATGTACATTAAAACCACTTTCTGTCTATATGAATAAAATACTTAAAGTAATTAAAGCACATTTTAAAAAATATTGCAAGGTAATCGAAATTAATACTGGTATAAAACACTATTTCAGTATTAATTCTACAAAAGAATTTTTAGAACAGACAAAAGGAATAAATTTTCAAAATATAAATACATACGATTTTAGTACGCTTTATACAAATCTAGATTTAGTAGATATTAAAGAAGCGTTAGTAAAATTAATTAACCTTATATTCGGAAAAAATATATACATATATATGTTATAATATTTATAACGCCTATCTAACAAAAATTTAACCATCAAATAAATATAAATATATGGATAAAATTGAATTAATAGAATCCTTAAATATTTTGATAAATCAAAATTATTTAAAAGTAGGGACATCTATATTTAGACAAGTAAAAGGTGTTCCAATGGGTGGTAATAGTAGCCCAATTATAGCTGACTTGTTTTTAAGCTTTATAGAATATGAATTTGTTCATAACTGTGTAAAAACTAAATCTAAACAATATAAATATATGAAATATATGTTTCGATACATTGATGATATATGTGTATTTAATTCTAATAATTTTTATTCAATTAGTGAGCACATTTATCCAGAAAGCCTTATTCTTAACAAAACCAATATTAATGATAAAGAAGGTGTATATCTAGATATGAACATTAAATTAACATTAACTAAAACTACTATTAATTTATATCGTAAAGATGACATATTTAAATTTACAAGAAACATATTTTTGCATGAGCATTCATGCATACCATATAATATAAAATATAATACATTAAATAATGAAATTTTAAGAATTGCAACAATATGTAATGATATTGGCTTTCTTAAAAATCATTTAAATAATTTAATAGATACATATTTTAAACTAGGTTACTATAAAAATAACATCAAGCAGAAAATAGTAAAATATATAAATCAACACAATAATATAAAGAATAAATTTAAACTCTTAAGTGGCAAATTTTTATGGATGGATAATAAATAATATACTTTGCATTAGAATAAGATACTAGATAGTTATTTCAGAGGAAATACATCATTAGCATGTATTTGGCCCCGCTGCTATGTTGGGTAGAGGAGTTAGGGGCCGAAACCTGATAGCATAGCAGTTCCTCCTGATGACCTCTAATTCTTATTCTGATACAACGTCTGTTATTTATTAGTCAATTCATAAAAATGACGTTTATTTTAAATTTTATTTTTTATTTTTATTTTTTAACTTGATTAAAATTATAGAAAATCTAAAAACAATTATTAATTTTATTATTTAATTATTAAATTTTGATTTAGCATTATTATGTTTTGTTTATTTTATAATTATATAACAATACGTAGACTCAGTTAGCTGATTTAATTTATCTAAAAATGTGATAATTGATTTTTGTAAACATTAAGAAACAGAAAGTTGAGACCTCAAAGTTGAATCCTTAGTTGATACCTTGCTAGAATACTTACTCATGCTAGTTAGCCGAGCTTCTTGGCTTTCAATGAATGGGAACATCATTGTTACATCATAAAGGAAAGTCAACATCAAATAATAAAATCATATAGTCGAGACCGCATGCTTATTGATGCTGGCAATCCCGAAGTTTCTTGTTGATTTTTTATGAATGGAAACATCGATGGCATGACACCATCTGTACTGACTGCTACTTACGAATTTACCGCTTGGCCACCTCCATTATTTCATTAACTTATTCTGTTTTAAGATTGTTGAATAAAACCATTTACGTGGCGATTCTCGTAACAATTTATTCAACAATTGTTTCAAATGAATTCGATGCTGCGTCCTGCGAAATTCGAAGGTGAATCAGATACCATTCCGGCTCAATCTAAACACAGGATTCGAACGTTCAAAAACTGCATCGAAGAAATTGTATCAACAAATGCGTATCGGCCTCCCTAATAAACTTCATCTACTCATCAATTATGTATTCAGCGAAGTGTATGATCTCGTATTCGACTGCGCTACATATGAAGATGCGAATCTCATTCTCGAAAAGACTTTTCTACAACCCGCAAATGCAATTTTTGCGCCACATCGACTGGCCATCGACTGGCTAAAACAGAGTAATCTCGAAATTATTGATAACTTTGTGCGTCAATTGATTCAACTAGCGAAAGAATGCGATTTTCAGGAGGTAACGGCAAAGGTTCATGCTGAAAAAGCAATTCGAGATGATCTAATATCTGGGATAAGAGATTCTATTATACGACAAAAGTTGTTAGAATACAATGATCTACCTCTTGACAGAGCGGTAACAACGGCGAGAACCATGGAAACTGCTCAAAAGATGCCCAAAGTTTTATATCACTTACCTCGGACAACCCAGTGTTTTCTGCTTTATCTCAACCGGATTTCAAGCGTCCCGTAGACACTGAAGTACACTTTAACAACGATTTTTCGTCAGTGACGAGAAATCGCTTCTCTGGATGATCTTGGGAGGGTTCTTCGAAATGCAGCTTCTGCGGGAAGAGAAATCACTTACGAACAAAATGTCCGGCGAGATATTTTTATTGCTACAAATGTGGAAAACGAGGACATTTCGGTGTTGTACATAAATCATCGCAACACTCATGTTCATCGATTCAGAATCCTAACCTTGCCATGTCTTGTTTAATGCCAATACATGGATCCAGTTCGATTTCCGTCAAGATTGGAGATGTTACAGTTTCTGTACTTGTCGATAGCGGAAGTGTACAGAATTTGATGTCTACTCATACTCAGTAAAGGTGCAAGTTGCTCACGCATAAATCTGTCGAAACGATCAATTTAGCGTCTGCCTATAGCAAAGTAAAAACAGTCGGTCATCGCTTTGTGGATTAGAAGATGGAGAAATTCCTTCAACAAAGGAATTTCAAAAAGCTGTCTCAATCAGATACGCAATTACACCGGAATCCTTAAACACAATTTGTGTTAAAGAAATTGAATATTGTGTCGAAAAAGCACAAACTCTACATCCAGTCCATTAAAATACACTTTTTGAATGGCAAATAACAACTCGCGATTGGAACGTGATAGAATATGCCTTATTTTATCCTATCGTGTTTTTCACAACAGGCAGCAGTATCGACCTTTCTGCTTTTTTGTACTCAGACAAATTGCCAGTAGGCTAACATATGTAACAACAACAATTTCTTGACCAGAAAAAAATAATAAAAGTACACAAGATTTTTTCGTCAACCACTGGTTCGAGTGTCGGGTCGTGGAGGTAGTGTAAGAACCAAACTGCTTAAGACATCGCAATATTGAGCTACAGACCAGAGTTCTATTTCAGATAACCCAACGCGTTCTTCCGCTAGTTTTGAGAGTTGATCTCTCCATCGGTATCGATGTCTACCTCAAGGTCACTTTATTACCATAAAAAAAGTTTGGTTTCTAATAAACATACATTCCAGATCAATCCAGTTCCAGATCAATCCAGCAAATTTAACAGTTTTAACGCACAAGGACGTCGATGGGAGGACGTAAGAAGACAGCTACGACCGTCACCCTGCGTCTATTCGCAAAATCACTTCCCCCTTTCAGTCTTTGCCCCTTTGAACTGCTCACTTGTCGTTCTTCTAACCCGATCGCTCTAGATCTCGCCATTGTATACAGTCCTAGTTCATCTACTCATACATCTTTATTTTTTACCGAACTCGCTGACCTTCTGTCTCACTGTTCTTTATCCTGAATCCCTTCAATCGTTCTTGTTGACTTCAACATCCGCCTTGACCGCCTCTCATCCACCGAGTCCATCCGGTTCATCAACATTCTATCCAACTATAACTACAAACCCATATCCACTGCCCGTACACATATCCTTGGTGGGGTACTCGACATCATCGCTGTCACCGAACATTTCGCTGCATACACCTCACTGTCCATTTTCGATCCTGGTCTAACCGATCACTTTCTCGTCACCCTTGATCTCGCACACAACCATACCCCTCCTCACACACCTACAATACTACGTCGCTCTTGGAGAAATCTTGACCTCTCCCTTCTCCGCTCTGCCTTACTCAAATCGTCTCAATCCTATCCAACAATAACAAATTCATCTCCTCACGATCTCGTCTTTCTTTTCGACTATGAACTCACATCCATTCTCGATATTCTCTTGCCCTTCAAGTCTCACCAACACCGTCGCTTGCACCGTGCTCCATGCTTTGACATCCAATGCCTACTATCAAAGCGTCAACTCCGCCATGCTTTTCGAGTCTATCACCGCTCTCTCAGACGTGATTTCCGCTCGATCACTCCGTCTTTCCGTGATACCTATCTTGCTCATCGGCTGTCTCATCTCCACCTACTACGTACCAAATGAAACTCCTTCTGGCAGCATAAAATCATCACTTCATTCAACTGAAAGTCTCACTGGCATAATTTTTACCCGATCCTTGCTCGTTCCTCGTCGCCGTGCAACATCAATGCCCATGATTATTCGTCATTTTTCCAGACTAAAGTATCAATGTTGCTCTCTCAAGCCCAGTTCTCCATTATATCCCACTCTGCCCCGCCTAGCCTCATCCTTCCGGAACTCTTTCATCTTCTCCCAGTCTCAACTACAGAAGTATCATCTGTCCTCATGTCCTTGTCCAACAAAACCTCACCTGCCGATCCCCTGCCTACTCATATATTAAAATCTATATGCTCATCGATATCCCCATTTCTCACAACCTTATTTAACTCGTCCATCCGCAGTGGTATCTTTCCTTTACACTGGAAATCCGCAATCGTTCGTCCCTTTTCAAAGAAAAAAATCGCTCGAACCCTCCCTTCCTTCTAGCTATCGCCCCATTTCAGTACTCCCCACTCTTTCTAAACTCTTAGAACGCCTCATCTTAATACAGATCAACGCTTATCTCTCCTCATTTAATTTGTACCCTCCTTTCCAATCCGCTGCCCGTTCTAATCACTCCACATAAATCGCCTGAATGAAAATTTACTAAGACTTACTCATTTCTAGAGACAAGGCTCTATATAGTATTTGCATCTCCCTAGACCTCTCATCCGCATTCCACATTGTTGACCACGCCGTCCTACTTTATCGCCTTCGTTATGTTTACGGCTTTTCTTCCTCAACCGTAGCATGGTTTGCATCATATCTACACGACCGTTTCTTTCGCGTTTGTTCTAATTCATCTTCCTTCCTTCCCATCCCGATTTTTTGCGGGGTCCCACAAGGTTCAGTCCTAGGTCCCCTACTTTTCTCTTTTCTGCTTGGCGATCTCTCTCCAGTTATCAAACTTTACTCATTTAACGTCATGCAATACGCCGACGACATCATCATCTATGCTTATGCACAGGTACTTCGCATACACGATATCGGCATTTCTGCCTCCAACTGTATTTCTTCTATCTGCAAACGTCTTTCCAATCTCTATCTCGTTCTAAACCCCGAAGGGTTCAAAATAATGTAGATCCTCCCCCGTCAACCTAACATATCTCATCCCACTGTATCTTTTGCCACATCGATCATCTCCATAGTTCACAATCTCACTTTCTTAGACTTCCATTTCGATAATCACCTTTCCCTTAAACCCTTCGTCTGTGACAAGGTCCGCTCGTCTAACTTAATACTCCATGACATCCGCTGTATCCGCCCCCCCTATCGACTTCCGTTCTTGTATGTCTCTTCTTATTTCCCTTCTTTTCCCTGAAATCGATTACTGCCTTAGCCTTTTCGCCAATTCTCCAAAATCCATCATCTTACCTTTACAACGAATAATCAAAACCGCCGTTTTGATCATACCCCTTAAATGAAGTGGTATGAAAAGTTACAAGGCGGAAAGCAACGAAAAGAAGACGAATTTGAACACGACAATAAATTGTAGGTAAATCGAGAGAAACAAGATGTAAGGATTTATGATCAAAACGACGAAGACTAAGGAGAATTCGGACGGCTGCGTTGACGATGCGTTGTAGAGGAAGAAGAGTGGATTTAAGTGAGTTGGAAAATAGACTAAGACAAAAATCGAGTCTAGAATAAAGGAGACGAGATGTGAGAGTCGTACAAGAAGGTAAATCAATCCACGAACTTGACGGAGATTGCGGAGTATCAAGGTAGATGAGCGTACTTTATCTCTAACGAAAGGTTTAAGTGTAAGGCGGTTGTCAAAATGAAAGCCTAGGAAAACGAGATTATCAACGATAGGAAGAATTGTAGAATTTAATGATACGAAAGGAGGTTCTAAGTAGAAGCGTCGAGGTAGGATCCACATAATTTTAGATTTATCAGGATTCAGAGAAAGGCGAATGGAAGAAAGATGATTGGAAATTAAAACAAGACAGCTGGAATCAAAAACACTAAGATCATGAATACGATAAGGTGCGTGAGCACAGATGAGAATATCATCAGCATATTGCAAAACCTGGAAGTTAAATGTATGATAAATCGAAGACAAGTCACCGAGAAGAAGATAGAAAAGCATAGGGCCTAATACCGAGCCTTGTGGAACACCGGTTGGGATGAATGAAGGATGGGAGAGAAGAGTTAGAATAGACGCGAAATGTACAGTTTGATAGATATGAAGAAAACCATGATACAGTGGGTATAGAGAAGCCATAATCATGACGAAGGCGATGGAGAAGAATTGAGTGATCGACGATGTCAAAAGCAGACGATAGATCAAGAGAAACGTCGTTATAAACTTTAAGACATGCAATTTTAGTAGATTGATTAGAGTGAAAAGCGGCTTGGAAGGGAGAAAATAAGTTGGAGGAAAAGAGATATGTATTAACTTGCTTGAGGACGAGACGCTCGAGGAGTTTAGAGAGTGTTGGGAGAAGTGAGATAGGACGGTACGAAGATGGTAGTGAGGAGTCGAGAGATTGCTTTTTTATGAGAAGACGAACAGTGGCGCATTTTCAGACTGAAGGAAATATACGGCTACGGAAGCCCAAGTTGAACAATGTGGTTAGGAAGGGTAAGATGGAGGAGCAGATATTTTTAAGCAAGTGAGTGGGAATCGGGTCAGAGGGAGAGGTTTTATTAGGTAATGACAGCAGAACCGAAGAGACTTCATCAGACGAAACGGGAAAAATGTGGAATAGTTCTGGGAGGGAAGTAGTTAAAGAGAAGAGTGGGTACAAGGGGGCTACGGGTAGTAGTGAAAGTAAATTAGATAGCTTAGTTTGTAGATAAGAAGAAATTCATCAGGATTTATATTACAAGAAGTAGATGATCGTGAAAGAATTGAGTTTAAGATTTTCCAATGAGATTTAGAGTTGGAAGATGACTCGAGTTGATTTCGCCAAAAGATAGTACGTTTAGTACGTATAAGAATAAGATGTGAACGGCGTAGAGAAAAGTAGGAATCACGGAGATTTGGAGGGAGTGAGTTGGGAGAACGTTTAAGAAAGCGATTATACACACGAAAAGATTGACGGATTCGACGCTTAGAAAGACTACAGTCAGAATCGAACTAGGAAGCATGGCGCAAGCGCTGAGAGCGTCGAAGTCGACTATGATGAAGGTTATTGAGGATCGACGTAAGTTCAGAATCAAACAGAATGCAGAGATCATCGGGAGATAGATAGTTAAGAGGAAGTGAAAAGAGTGCAGAATTGAGTAAGGCTGTGCAGAGAACAGGGATATCGAGAAGCTTCCAGGGCCGACTCTTACTGTCGACATTTACTAACATTGATTACAAAGCTGTGTGATGAACAACAACTACAAACTTTATCCAAGTCTGATTGTAGTTGGGGAGAGCTAGAATAACCACGAAATAAACACCACCACAGTTTCATATCATCGGCGTATAATAGGCACTGACATGTAACATTTTCAGCGATTTCGTTGATGTAGATATTATACAAAGTGGGACTAAGGATACAGCCTTGTAGAACACCTTGAGTGAGATAAAACCATTCAGAAAGAGACTCACCAACTCGCACAGCAAAGGAACGTCTACTCAAGAATTCACGTATCCTGTGACAAACGTGCTTTGAGAATCCGTAATTTTCAAGTTTCCACAGTAAAATTGGATGAACGACCCGATTAAAAGCTTTGGACAAATCAATAAAGACGACATCAACCGGCACCTCTGTTCGACAAAAGTGGCCTAGCTTTCGCGTGCTAATGTCAGATTAGTTGAAGTGGAATGATGTTTTCTAAACCCATGATGTTTATTAGACAAAATATTGAATTTGTCCAAATGAGAAGATACATACCTCAGAATCAGTTTCTCCATCCCCTTGTAAGCAATACACGTCAAACTTATTAGCCGATAATTTTGAGGATTTACCTTATCCCCCTTTTTGAAAATTGGAATGACTAATGCTTTCTTCCATATATCTGGGATTATGCCAGTTCTCAGAACCAATAGTAAATATAAAAAAGAGAAAGATATATATTCGATGCAACTTTGCGTATTAATATACTAGGAATACCATCAGGACCTGAACTATTTTTAGCCGGTAGCTTCGATACGATATTAAGAACATCGAACGGGTCAAAGTAGAAGTTAGAATCCTGGTACTGGAGAGAAGAATTGTATATAGTAATGTTATAGTCACATTGGGAAAATCGATTGCGAGTGAGACAAAAGTTCTTGGCAAGGATATTGGCAATGGAAAGAGGAGAAACCGATTTTCGCTTATCATCAACCAGACAGTTGATTGACGAAGATACTCTCTTACGGTTGCTAAGTAGTTGAAAAAGTCTCTTTGGATCAACATGAGACAAGGAACATATAAAGCAATGAATTGATGTTTCTTCTGACGTTTTATATTTTCCAAGCTATCGTCGTCATCCGTTTGCTTGCTAACTCTTTCGTCATCTAAGAATCCCGTTCTTGAAACTTCTCTCACACACTCCTCCTTTAACTACGGATAAAACTTCCCTTAATCTTCATCTTCCTAACAATGCAAACAGTAAAGCGATTCATCTCGTACCTCATTTTTCCTATTCATCCCCACATCTAAATACATCTCATATCTCTTTCTTCTCTTCACGTACTCCTTACTCTACCTCCACCGTCTCACTTCTCAAAAATTTACATTTTTCCGTCAAAATTATCTCCAGTAACATCTCCGTTCAACCGATTCAACAATCCACTTCTGTCACACATGTTCAAACCGTATACCTCTCAATAATTTACATCCTTCCGTCAAAATCATCTCCAGTAACATCTCCGATCAACCGATTCAACACTCCACTCCTGTCACACATGCTCCAAACTCTCTTAAATCTTCACCTAGCACCCCTGTCATTTCCACTTCTATCTGCTCATCTGCATCGACTTCTACCAGCTCTGTCCGTTTACCACTTCCACGAATTCGTTTTCCTTCGCACGATCGCTGTATTATCATATCAAACTTAAAGCTTTCCGAATCTGCTTCTCTACAATCTCGCCTCGATGATGATGTATCTGCTTTCAGGTCTATCCTAGCAACCATTCTTCCTGATGACAATCCATCCATCTTCAATAATATCGCTCCTGTATCCTTTATTCGTTTAAACAAATCCACTAAATCTAATCATCTCAGTCCTCCACTCTTAAAAATCGTTTACCGACATAGTTCACATGCCTCTTCAGTATTCTCCCAACGTTTTAAACTTCTTACCACTTCATCTACTTGTCGTATCTTTCCTGACCGCTCCCTTCTGATACTGCTCAGCTGAATTTAGCTCACATTGAGAAACCTCAACGTGAAACAAACGGCGAGTCATCCTTATCTATACGTCAAATCAACGAAAACTTTCACGTTGTACAACAAGTCCAAAAATTCGACGGCGGCCCATCTCTCCCCTTGTCTTCTTAGCTAGTCGATCGCGCTCCTAAGCATACTTTTCGTCTTAGTCTATTCAACACTCGCTCCATTCTTTATAAAGCTGATATGCTTCTCGATATCTTCGATCAATTATCTATCGATATTCTCTGCATTAGCGAATCCTGGCACTCTGACTCCGACGATCTTGATATTGTCGCCTGTGTCGCTCTGGTTGTTTTCTAGTTGAATCAGCTCGTCCAATTGCCTCTCATACATCTACCGCTTCTAACCATGGCGGTATTGTTGCCATTGCTCGTCACCAATGTATCTACATAAAATTAACGTTAACATCCGCTACACCTCGTTCGAATTACTTATATGCAGATTACCAACTCCTTTCCCTCTGGAACTTGTGATTGTATACCGTCCAGGTTCAGTTGCCCCATCACGTATCTTCTTTAACGACCTTGCAGATCTAATGTCTCACTGTTCATTGTCTTATACTCCTTCTTTTGTTCTCGGTGACTTTAACATTCGTCTTGATCGCCCGGCTGACTCTGCCTTAATCACTTTAACTAATCTTTTTTCTGATTTTAACTATAAGTTACTTTCAACAAGCCCAACTCATATTCTCGGCGGTGCTCTCGACATCACTGCTGTTAATAATTGCTTCAATGACTATACCTCCTTGTCAATTGCTGATCCTAGTTTGTCCGATCATTTCCTTGTCACTCTTACTCTTACTCATTCCAATCTTCCTTCTCCGCCTTTACCTTTATCTACACCAAGTCGACCCTGGAAGCTTCTCGATATCCCTGTTCTCTGCACAGCCTTACTCAATTCTTCACTCTTTTCACTTCCTCTTAACTATCTATCTCCCGATGATCTCTGCATTCTGTTTGATTCTGAACTTACGTCGATCCTCAATAACCTTCATCATAGTCGACTTCGACGCTCTCAGCGCTTGCGCCATGCTCCCTAGTTCGATTCTGACTGTAGTCTTTCTAAGCGTCGAATCCGTCAATCTTTTCGTGTGTATAATCGCTTTCTTAAACGTTCTCCCAACTCACTCCCTCCAAATCTCCGTGATTCCTACTTTTCTCTACGCCGTTCACATCTTATTCTTATACGTACTAAACGTACTATCTTTTGGCGAAATCAACTCGAGTCATCTTCCAACTCTAAATCTCATTGGAAAATCTTAAACTCAATTCTTTCACGATCATCTACTTCTTGTAATATAAATCCTGATGAATTTTCTTCTTATCTACAAACTAAACTATCTAATTTACTTTCACTACTACCCGTAGCCCCCTTGTACCCACTCTTCTCTTTAACTACTTCCCTCCCAGAACTATTCCACATTTTTCCCGTTTCGTCTGATGAAGTCTCTTCGGTTTTGCTGTCATTACCTAATAAAACCTCTCCCTCTGACCCGATTCCCACTCACTTGCTTAAAAATATCTGCTCCTCCATCTTACCCTTCCTAACCACATTGTTCAACTTGGGCATCCGTAGCCGTATATTTCCTTCAGTCTGAAAATGCGCCACTGTTCGTCCTCTCATAAAAAAGCAATCTCTCGACTCCTCACTACCATCTTCGTACCGTCCTAACTCACTTCTCCCAACACTCTCTAAACTCCTCGAGCGTCTCGTCCTCAAGCAAGTTAATACATATCTCTTTTCCTCCAACTTATTTTCTCCCTTCCAAGCCGCTTTTCACTCTAATCAATCTACAAAAATTACATGTCTTAAAGTTTATAACGACGTTTCTCTTGATCTATCGTCTGCTTTTGACATCGTCGATCACTCAATTCGTCTCCATCGCCTTCGTCATGATTATGGCTTCTCTATACCCACTGTATCATGATTTTCTTCATATCTATCAAACCGTACATTTCGCGTCTATTCTAACTCTTCTCTCCCATCCTTCATTCATCCCAACCGGTGTTCCACAAGGCTCGGTATTAGGCCCTATGCTTTTCTATCTTCTTCTCGGTGACTTGTCTTCGATTTATCATACATTTAACTTTCAGGTTTTGCAATATGCTGATGATATTCTCATCTGTGCTCACGCACCTTATCGTATTCATGATCTTAGTGTTTTTGATTCCAGCTGTCTTGTTTTAATTTCCAATCATCTTTCTTCCATTCGCCTTTCTCTGAATCCTGATAAATCTAAAATTATGTGGATCCTACCTCGACGCTTCTACTTAGAACCTCCTTTTGTATCATTAAATTCTACAATTCTTCCTATCGTTGATAATCTCGTTTTCCTAGGCTTTCATTTTGACAACCGCCTTACACTTAAACCTTTCGTTAGAGATAAAGTACGCTCATCTACCTTGATACTCCGCAATCTCCGTCAAGTTCGTGGATTGATTTACCTTCTTGTACGACTCTCACATCTCGTCTCCTTTATTCGAGACTCGATTTTTGTCTTAGTCTATTTTCCAACTCACCTAAATCCACTCTTCTTCCTCTACAACTCATCGTCAACGCAGCCATCCGAATTCTCCTCCGTCTTCGTCGTTTTGATCATACATCCCACCATCTTGTTTCTCTTGATTGGCCTACCATTTGTTGTCGTGTTCAAATTCGTCTTCTTATCATTGCTTTTCGCCTTATAACTTCTCATACCCTTTCATTTCTCAACCTTCCCTTTCTCGACAATTGTCGTGGTGTGTATTATGATCTGCGTTCCTGTGAATCACTTCTTTTACATGTCCCAAACTTCTCTACCTCTTTTGGCTTCCGCTTCTTCGTCGTGGCTGCTCCTCTCTTGTGGAATCAACTGCCTATTCATATCCGCAAATCAACATCTATGCCGTATTTCAAACGCCGAATTCAATTCCATTTCAACAATTAACTAATTATCTGTGACTTTTGTTGTTCTTTTTTTGTTTGTTAGTGGTCATGTATGCGTGCATTTTGCACGCACTTGCCACGTTAAATAAATCAAAATCATTATTATATTATTATTAAGAGAAGTCACCCTGTTGCGAATGGTAGTATAAAATCTGAAGGATCCGAGTCCACGCTTAAATAGTAGGAATGCATGATCACTTTCTCTGACAGCTCGCTTCAACTCACTGTCAAAACATTTGGGTTTGGAGGATGGTAGTTTACGTGTTACCCAAAGGGTAAAGGCGTAAAGTAGATTAATCAATCTTGCTTGGAGGAACGACCATGCCACATGAACACCGACTGTTCTAGCACAAGGCCATCTTCCTAGGCTCAGCATTTCATTAATTGTATCGTAATCGGCATTCATTACACCAATTGTTTTTTAAATTGACCAGACGCAAAAAATATGACAAGGTAAGATGATACGTAAAGTGCAGTGATCGCTAGAGTCTTATGGCGGACCGCAACTCAATGACTCAACGACATAATCATTGGTACATGTTGTTGCCAACGTTGACAAAACTCTAGTCAATTCAGCAGATTCGTGGCCAAATTTTGTTTGCATCTTCAGCAGCCGTTACTGTGCATCTGATAATTGAAAAAATAAAAATAATATATTTGATTATTAATAACATTGTATTTTTATTTTTAGTCTAGAATGTCAGTCAAGTAGTTACTTAATAATAGTAAACAGTTATATTTTCTATAACAATAACTTATACTAAGTTTCTTCTGTAACGAAACGTTTACTGGGAAACGACTGCTAATTTTATAAAAACGTGATTAGAACTGGTCCAATTCTAAAGTTTAATTTTATATTCAAGTTTATCTAGTTCCAAAAATTGACGACGGCGTCATCACATTTAGCCTCAATCAAGCTAAGACTTCAATGCTCCATAAATTTGCAAAATCATCAATTTCAAGAAATGCATTAATTAAGCCCCTTGGAGATAATTCTGCTTGATATTTTCGTATATTGTGATGTCTGTATAACCTCTAAATATAATTTTTAACAATGGAAACTTATTATCGATTAAAAAAGCCGGTCATCAGGAAAGGCGACAAATTCAGATGCAATAGTTATCGGCGATTTTCTACAAAAATTATAATTAAAATTTGACTATTTTTTCTGGACGCTACTTTAATCCTATCTATAAGCTAACAGCAGTACGCTACATTTTAGCATTAGTGGATATCATTAGCTATTGATCCAATACTTACGTTTCACGTTTTCAGTCCTTTTTGGCTGCCGGTCATTTCTCTCTATTACAGTTTTGACTACTTTCTATTGCACTATAGATAACTCGTTTGATAATAGCAATTACTAGTTTGATAATAACAATTACGCTACATTTCAGCATTAGTGGATATCATCAGCTACTGATCCAATACCTACGTTTCACGTGTCAGTCCTTTTCGGCTGCCGATCATTTCTTTCTATTACATTATTGACTACTTTCTATTGCACTATAGATAACTAGTTTGATAATAGCAATTATTTGAAGAATTGTAGGTTTTCAAATTGAAGGTTAAACGTTCCCCTACCAAAACTGCTTTAATTTAAAATCAGAAATGATTTCAATTAAATTTGCGAAATGTTAGACGAAAGTCTTTAAATGTAAAATGACAGTAAAGAAGACGATTCGAATGATCGTTAGCCAACATTAAAATTACTGAAACATGAAACGTAGGTATTGAATTTGTAGCTGATGGGGTATGTTGTGTAACATTACTCAGAGAGCTTTATTCGAGTGTGGCGCCATAGTGGCGCGATTTACAGCAGTAAGAAAGTAACAGCTCAAAAGCTCACAATGATCTCAAGTTTAGTGAGCAATTCAGCTGCGGATCATGCAGCCTGTTGTTTGAATTTGTTACTATAAAAATTGATCAAAAAATTCAGTATCCTTTACGATTACGCTAGATTTTTTAATTCTAATTTAAAAGAATTCGGTTTCTTTGAACAAAATCCTATCTTGACTTCACTGAAAATTTCTAGCCTACCGGCACATTTGAACGAATTTGACATTGTATCGCTGAAGAGTATTTACAAAATATATAATTTTCGCTCTTTGATGGGGGAAATGGTTTCCACGGCTCCTTCGTTCGCCGGTTACAGAATGTCTGACGAAGAATTATTTCGCGCAATGGATATTAAGGCAGCAGCTACCCGTAAACAAACTGAAGAGCTCGTGATGTCCTTATTCTCAGCGCTCCTTACATCACCCACAGTTCCGGTGAATTCTGTGATTCCAGTTTCTAAAAAATGGGGCCTCGGCCGACCCCGTCCCCCTTTAAAGATAGGAAAGTTGCTGAAGGATTTACGGGGAAATGAAGACGCTTCCCAAGGGTCAGGATCTTCCCTGGACGGAGCTAATGGTGGGAAGGGCAACCTTCCTGCACCTAGCTCTGTCTAGGTTGGCAATCTTCCATCCAACCAATCCATCACAATACAGAGTACTCGTGAGCCAATTTCACTGAATATCCTTCAGTGGAACTCGGGAGGTACTTCTGCCCCTGGACTTCTATCAAGTAGAGATGCAGATGTAATAGTCCTTCAGGAGACGCGGTCTTTCCGTCTCCCCAAAGACATTACTCGAATTATCCCAAAGCATATATTCCCACTATACACCGTACATAACCCCACCTCGCTCCTCTTCCTCTCAAGGACTCTTGACCTTAGTTAAGTGCTCGTTAAGATTCTCTCTCCTATTAAACTATTCATGTCCAGCCATGTCTTGTTTAGTAGTTTCAATCAGTAAGAACGATAAACACCTCAGTCTAGCCTTTGTCTACATCCGTCCAGGGGAAATTCACAAGAACCGTGACCTCCTGGATAGTATTATTGACAGCGGTTGTGACATGATACTTGGATATTTCAACGACATAACTGGTCGTTGGATCAATGCAGCACTTCACAGAGCTAGGAACGGTTATCTTATTCACAAACCACCTCCCCCTACCTTTCATTGCATATCAACAAATTCAGTCATCGACATTTTACTGCTTCACTCGAGGTGGTTGTTAAAACCACACTGCACGGAGCAGTCGCGCCAGCAATTGTCCACCTCTCATGACCTAATTCGTTGGAGAATTGATGAAGATATGTTGCTTCGAAGGAGGTTTTACTTTAATTCGATCAAAGTGGCCTTCTTTCAGGCGGCTATCCAACTCTTCCCTCGAATTGGAAATGAGAGTCTGACCGATTTTAATACCTACCTCTTTTCGCAATCTTTATCGATTCTATCGACTACCTATATAGGTCGTATATACATTTGCGCTCCGACGAAACTCAAGGTCCTAGCGAAATTTCTTAACGTCCCTAATCTCTCTATTTCCGCCAGACAGGCTCTCTTGAACCAATACTGAAGCACAAGATATAGGTTCCAGCTGAGTTGGGATAGGATGATTATTGCTCGCCTTAATCCTTCTCAGTCTTCTTTTTGGAAGATTTTCAAAAAGGAGAAGTTTGTTTGCTGGAAGGATAGAGCATTGGGTTTGATAGGGAATATAGGCCTTGATAAAGTTTTGGAGGAGTCACTAGCCCTACACAACTATGGAACCACTCAATCATCTCAACCATTCCCGCCTTAGTGTAACTTTAGGAGAAGGGATCTATCTGTTACGGATATCCTTAACTTCTGGGTTCCACTTCCGAGCACCTCCAAATCCGTCGCTCTACTGTCTCAGGTCTGTCAGCTTTTGACAGCTGATCAGAGAAGAGAAATGGCCGTCACAATGCTTTTAGCCTCTCCATCCGATGTAGCAGGCATCAATAATAGTAAGCGTGTTTTTATTCCTAAGAAAAAATGCTGCTTATGCCCAAAAGATCTGCTACCCATTTCGATTCAAAATGCCCTTGTGTCGATTTACAAAAAAGCGCTTGCGCGTAAAAGTCGCGACCATTTAAGTAGGCGTAATTTAATCCCTCCATGTTTCCATGGGTTCGTCAAAGGTCGCTCAGTCCATTCAGCAGTTTTGTCGGGATAATAGCCATCGTCTAGTTGTGACTAATTTCTTTACTGTTCTGCTGCATTTGAATGCATATCCATTCCTTTTGTGGTCTCTTCTCTCGGGTCCTTCGAGTTGCCGGCTAGAATTGTGAACAGAGTGGAGACCTTGCTTATACTAAGCGATTTTACTATGACGACGACCCTGATGTGCGAGACGATTAATAATCGGTGAATGTGTCACCGATTTTGTTACAGATTTAAAGGAGTTATCCGGCTACATAGGAAACGACAGTAAAGATTATGTCAAATACGCATTTGTAAGCGGACTTCCTAGCAAGATTCAATCTAACATACAAAGTTTTGAGAATTTTCGAAGAATGGATTTGGAAGTGCTAGTGGTAATTGCGAACGTACAAGTTCAAAGCGAAAACGATGCTTTGAACGAAATGGCTTGCGCGTCAACACATGTTCATGGCTATTCTTGTTATGAGGATAGTTTAACTCGACGATGTTTTGATTGTGGAAATCCAGGCTATTTAAGGAAGACGTATCTATTACGTCGAAAATATGTGATCTGCTATCACTGTGGTGAAAATGGGTATATTCGGCCACTATGTCCAAAGTTGGGTTCAAAAATGCTCGCGAGAGAAACGTTGATTCGCGGAGTATCTGATGTTTCTCTAAAACTAACTCCGTTACCAACAATCGAAATTGTTATCGATTATCGTTTAGTTCGTAAACTTCTCGATACTGGCTGCTCTCGGACTATTGTTGGGTGGAATATTTTAACTTACGATAAGACGCGATTTCTTGTTAAAAGGTCAGTACAAATGATGAACGGTGTAATAGTTTATTGCGATGAAGTCGAAGCTAAAATTGTGTATCAGACTTTTTAGTCGCTAACTACGATGTCTTACTTGGTATCGATTTCATTGAACGAATTGGAGGGTTAACAATAAAATGTCTAAACACCACAAAAACTTGCTGTGTAAAACCGGTAAGTCTGATTGTTGGTTTTAAAAATCAATCAAACACAACTTTTCCATCAATATGTTATGTAGCAAAGAAATCCGAAAATGTGGTGATCGATAAGGATTTTTTGGCTAAATTCTTTAACGGGTCTTGGGAGGTGAGATGGAATTGGACGGGTTAGGAAGTATCATTGCATAATCGGGTATCGCAATACTCAGTTTGCCAAGACATTTCTTACGAGTTTGATAATGAGGTAAATATGTAGATACAAAATGGTTGGTTGAAACCTTACTACGGTGAAATAAAAGTATACATTCCGGTAGTGGCTGTTAGAAATGTTAACAAGAACAAAGTACGACTGGTATTGGACTTTCGTGAACTAAATAGGTTCGTTTCAAATCATTCAGCTGAAAGTCAAGTGTGCTTTAAAACGATCAGAGAATGGCGTCAAGCGGGAAATAATACGAGTCAACTTGATCTTCGCTCTGTCTACCTTCAAATTCGTATTTATCCATCCCTGTGAAAATATCAAATCGTCAAGTATAAAGGTCGCAACTACACCTTAACGAGATTAGGTTTTGATCTAAATGTTGCTCCGAAAATTATGGTGCCCATTCTACGACATGTTCTGGCATTAGATTCGTTGGTAGCGTGCTTAACGAGCTTTTACATGGACGATATTCTAGTAATGAATGATCGCGTTTTGAATGAGCATTGGCGGAAGCTGTTGTTTTGTGACTGCGGATCTCTTAAGATCGTGACAAGCTAATATGAACTAGATCCAAGCAGGTCATATGCGTAGATGCGGATGGAATAACAAAGAGATCGTTGTTTGCTATATGTGGAAGTTTGATTGGACATTTTCCTGTTGCAAGATGGCTTCGTCCATGCTGGAGTTATTTGAAAAGAATGGCAAACACGTATCAGTGGGACGAGACTTTAGATCAAAACATCAAAGTGATGTTTAAATATATGGTTGTTAGGTTAAAGAAGGATGACCCGGTGAGCGGAGCTTGGGAAGTAAATAATATAACGAAACAGGGTACAATTTGCTGCGACGCAAGCTCACTGGCGATGGGCGTGTGTCATTAAATAGGCGGGACTTTAGTCGATGATGCATCATCGTTAAGAGTTGCCGACGATCCACATCAAATAAATTTGGCAGAATTAGATACAATCGTTAAAGGTTTGAGCCTTGCGCTAGATTGGAATTTAAGAGACGTATCGATTATGAAAGATTCTAAATGTGTATATAGATGGGTAAAATCTGCTTAGAACAACTGAAACCGATACATATCAAGGGTAATTCGGCAGCGCTGGTAAAAAGGAGATTGGCAATTATACGGTCTTTGCAAGAAGACTGTAATCTAAGACTTCATCTATTTGGTGACAAGCCCCGAAAATAAAGCAGATGCACTTACTAGAGTTCCAGAAAATTGGTTTAAAATTAGAACAAGCTCGAGGACGCGTGTGTTTTCGGCTCACGTTGCTATTGGCGACATTAAAAGAGAACACGAAAGGCATCATTTGGGTGTTGATCGTAGTTTATATTTAGCGAGAAGATCTTTAAGCGCGGACTCCGTCGAGAAAACGTCAATAACGTGGTACGAAATTGTATCAAGTGTCAATCGATTGTTCCAGCTCCAATACACGAAAGGAGAATTAGGAGTAGAGGGCAACTAGAAAAGACTTGCAATAGACGTTACACATTATAAGGGGCAGGATTATTTATCGATAATCGATGCCGGGTCGAGCCGATTTAATATATGGAAGGAACTCAAACGTATGACTGCTCCTGAAATTATATCGAAACTTTTGGAAGTATTTTGGGATCGAGGTTTTCCAGGAAAAATAATTGCGGACAATGCGACGGTGTTCGGTGCTAAGGAATTTAGAGAATTTGCCAATCAAAATGTGATCAAAGTTATATATCGTTGCGCTTACAAACCTAACACCAACGGGATAATAGAACGTTGTCACCGCACAATACAACGAATGTTTGTGCGAACATTAGGATTTGTGCAAGAAATGGTATTTTGGTACAATGCGTCTCCTAAAAATGGCACAAACCTAGCTACTGCGCCAATGAGCGAAGTGTACAAATATGACAAATGATAAAGGACTACGAACGATGAAAAGACAAAACACCGTGTATGTCGACTATAGATGTCAAAACGAGAGTCCGAGAAATAGGATCGCTAGCACAAGAAACCAGAAGACACAATACATTTAAAAATTCTACTGAATTAATGATGATATCGGCGTTCTGCTGTGCGAAAAGAAGAAAGTTTTGTTCGAATGACGTGACTATTTTATGAAAATATCAAACTTAGAGTTCAAAATCCGCCCATTTCATAAATACTGCATGTTGAAGGACCTGTTTCATCCATAATAGTGATTGAAGTTGAGAACGCTGATCAACAAATGAAGTGCGGCAACGCGACTGGATTTGACGACCTAGCTGTTGAACATTGGTAGTCCAAAACTTGGATCTCTGCATGATAGCTAGCACAGTAATTTAATCAGATAATCAAGGAAAGACAGCCATCAGTCGATAAGAGTTGCTACATAACATAACCTATTTGGAAACAGAAAGGAAACACTGCATACTGCGCAAACTACTGTCCAATCCGCCTCCTCTCGCACATCATGAAAATATTCGAACTTAATAAATAATAGGATTCGAAATATCGTAGATTTGGCTATAAACCAATGTTGTTTCGTCAACAGTGGCGGTACTATTGACGCTATTCGTGCAATATACCTTATTAATATCATAATATTAATATTATGCCATTTTATTATGCCTTAACGAGCAAAAAGCCATTAATGTTGCCTTCCTTGATCTCGACAAGGCGTTCGATCACGGATACACGAGGCTACCTGATATGCGTTGATATGCTACAAAGTACAGGAAGAACTTGTTAAGTTGGTCTGGCTGATATATAAGAGATTGACAATTCGTGTGTAAAAAAATTGCACGTTCGAAATATTTCCCAATCACGTTGGTGGTCATCAGGGATTGTCATTGGAATTAGTCTTATTCATTCTTGTTATGAATGTAGTGACGCACGACCTAAACAAATATAAGTCTTCAGAACAAGGTTGATAAATAGAGTACTCGGCTCAAACAGTTTAGTGTGCGCCTAAATGTCCAAAATACCGAATATTTAACGACGGACACTGATCATGAAAATATCATCATGATCGAAAAGCAAGACCTCGTTTGGACGTCAACATTTAGAAACCTTTGATTTAATATTACAGCAGATGGCGATCTCACACAAAGCTTACAACTTAAATATACACATCATGGATGATGTGGTTGTCATAGTCGGTGTTTTGTGCTATCTCGAAATTAAAAATTGCATAACAGCGAAATTTATAGAAATGTAGTCAGACGCGTTGCGCTCTATAAAGACAAATGCTAGCCAATTACTAAACATGCAGAACATCGATTCGTAAAGATGAAAGTCAAGACGTTGAGGTGGACTGCCGGAGTTACGCGTATAGATCGTGTTTGGAACTAAAATCTCGTGTAAAATTTGGTGTAGGACAGATAAGAGAAAAAAGTTAGCAAAACTTAATTACCTTTATACGGTCATGTTCATCGCACCGTAAAGGCACACGGGCAAGACTTAGGTTTAACCTTAAAGTGGAAGTATAGTTCCCTAAAGGAAGGCCAAGACCTCGATGGATCTACAGCATAATCCGAGATTTAGCAGACATCGGTTAGCAATCGAGATACGTCGCAAACCGCACGAAGTGAAAAAAGTATTTCAAAGTTGCGTACCTTGCCACCATATGGGACAAATGCTGAAAAAAAAATAAGATGTATCCTAGTTTCAAATATTGTAAAATATATAAGTGATTTAATGGTAGATGAGAGGAATCCTTGAGAAATAGATTATAAGTATGTGGCAGCCACACAAAAATCAACAAATCGGTTCCTAGTACCGTTGGCATCATTATTTTGACTCAGTAGTGCCGTGTACCTTTCAGTGTTGATGCAGAGGAGGACCATATAATGATATAATATCATTATATAATATTATGTAATATAATGTAACATTATATAATATAATGATATAATATCATTATATTATATCATTATTAATGATATAATATAGGTTTAATTAATATAATGATATTATATTATTATATTAATAATATTATTTATCATGTCATTGACTTGCACAATACTTTTAGTTAGCTTAATCCATCAATTGGCAGTTACTTGATGCTATTTTATTATTTGGCTAATGATTGATGTCGTAAAGTACATTAATGAACACAATGTCTACTAATAATGTTAAATCCAAACTTTTAAAGTTTTTATAAATCTTGATAAAGTTTAATTTAATTTTTATTTTTAAGCTTCATAAATTTAAAAAATTATTTGATTTATTTTTCACAATATTTTGTTCAGCACTTTTTGTAAGATCCTTTATGTAATTTTTTAATATCAACTTTATTAACATAAACTTTAATTTTAATTATTTCAATAACGCATATTTTTGCAGATTTAAATTTGTGTACATCATGAGCGCATCAAACTTTCAAGTGTTTGTTAACGATTCAAATGGAAGTGATCCATACACAATTTCTTCAAGTGACATGATTGCTGAGCTAATGTATAAGATCGAAGATCGAACTGGTTTACCACCCAACAAGCAAAACATATTATTCAGTCATTCACTTCTTAACGCTGGAAAGATGATCAGCTATTACAATATTACGGCAGGTTGGTTTTATATCGGAATTTATTTCATGTTTTTAATGCGTTTACATAGAAAAGATTACCTTTTAAAGGATATTATAATCGTAATTTGCAATCATTTTCACCATTATTGGACATTCCTACCTCTTATCGTGTTTTAATTCATGTATTTATTTATATTTTGATAAATTTGTAAAATTTAGGAAAAATCACATAATGGATAGATGAAATTCTTAAGTCCGTTTCCTCAAAATCCTTTAGATACGTTAATGTCTTTCTGTCTTTAATTTAAATAATTGGAGAGCTTAATAATTTCGTTATTAATCATTTTAATCTTTATGTGATTTATTAAGTATTGATAGTATTCACGTAGCTTATTGGATTTTTGCAACTTAAAAATTTTATATTTCATAATTTTATCAACTGATTAATAGTCTATAATGTACATATCAATGATATATTTCCTCTGATGTAATTTTATAATCAGTTGCCTGACAGGATGCCATTAATTTTGCACTGATTTTTCTCATCCCACAATGTGAGAGTGACGGTTATGTCAATTACTTTTGTAGTATTATTAGAGCGGTTAACTAAGTCTACGATTTCTGAAATAAAGTTTAAAAATGTTAATATTTTAACAAATGTTCATGTTAATATTATATTTAAATTTAAATGTTAATATTATATCTGTAGGCACTGCTTTGTTATTAGAATTCAGCCTTTAACTTTATTAAAATCAAATATCTCTAGTTGTAATAAACCATGTTCCGTTATTCTGTTGTTTTAAAAAAGCAACAATTATAGATCTTCTCGTTTAAACAATTGAAATATTTATTTTATATCTGTATTTTTGGTTTTCTTATTAAATTCTATCTTTAAGCTTTGACAAAATTTCCTATACATTGTCTAGGTTCGAACCTGTATCTTGTTGATGGTTTACCCGGAGCTGGTATGGAACCTTCACTCATAATTCTTGCCAAAAATACAAATCAAAAGCGAAAAATATGTAGAGTGTAAGCATTTTAACTGACAACTCTTTTTAATGTAATTTAAATCAACATTTATCAACTTAAAGAACATTTTATTTGCTTCAAAACAAACACTCAAAGTATATGATCAAAGTTAATCGTTGCTGATCATTACTAACTAATTTAATTTTCCAATTTAAAGTTCATTAGATATATTTTGCTTATAGTAGCTGTGGATTACTTACGGCTTATATCTTTGTATATTTTTTAAAGTGCAATTTAATAGTTTTGTTCTTTTGTTTATTGGTAATCTGACGAAGTTCGACATATCCCGGTTAGCTAGCATAAAGATACCTTAAATGCTATTTGTCTATAAATAAATATTTGAAAATATTTCTTTGATTTATTATATTTATAGGAACAAAGAAATTAGTTCTATTGCAAAAAGGTAGAATTTTTTAATAGTTCCTTCTTAATCAGGAATTTACAAAGAATTTATTCAAACTTAAATGGGTTCTTAGCTAACATTTAGAGGTCTAGAATTTTAGTTGTCTAAATGCTGAACTTAAAATACAGAGTCATAATATATTTCTCCCCTTTTAAATATCTTGTAATTTATATTTTAAACTAAGAAACTTTTTTTTATTGTTTTTAAATTACTTTTGATATAATCGTCATTTACATTATAAAAGACTAATTTATACCTCTTTGGTAATTATCATTAATCCCTGCATACCGTGATTTTCGGTTTTGCAGTTTTCATCATTTTACGGATCTACTCGAACGCAATTGAGGTAATAGCTAAACTCTCACAAGTAATACATTACATATCTTGTAATGTAATTTCTACGGTTTTAGAAATAGTCTTCATTCTATATTTTCAATGTTCAAAGTAACACATTTCTTAGCATATTTAGAAACATCTGTTCATTACGAAGGTAACGTTTGCTCTTTCAATTGTTTAGGTGTTATGCACGAAATTCAATAAATGCAACGAACTGTAGGAAGCGCAAATGTGGCCATTCAACTAAACTCAGATTGAAGAAATCTCCGAAGGATTAAACATATGTTTGATGTTTGGTGGTAACGCAAGTGTGTTTACGAATAAATATACATCAAGTTATCGCTATACTCTCTTCAGTTTTCATTTTTCTTCTGTATTTTTATAATTTTAACATTTGATGAACATTGAATGTGTTTGACTTAAGTTAATATAAATGACCTCTACATGTTATATTTTGTATGACAATTTTTGCAATTCACGGAATTCAAATTATATTGACATACGAAATATATTTTTATATGCAATTTAAGAAAACATTATAAACCGAAAATAAATAACAGAAATATAATAGCCAGATCCTTATTTCACAAATATTATAATTAATTGTGAAAATTACAATGTTTTTCAAAACGTACATGTCTTTATAAAACGAAATAAAACGATCGCCACCATTTTCTTTGAGGAGGTGCTGTTGTTATTAGCGATAAACAGCTGCTTCCAGTATTGTTTGAATTTTTGACCCGACTTCGGCAACTTTTGAAGGTACACAAAACGCAATAAAAAGGGAGTTATTCAAAATACCTTATAAACAAAATATTTTCATTCAAAATGAATAATTTGAAAAAATTTGAAAACATAAAAAATAATAATTAAAAGTACTAGAAAAATTAAATAGAGTATAAAAATAGAATAGAAAAAATTATTTAAACAAATGAATCGTTTACAACATATTTACAAAATATTTAAAGTTACGTCAGGTTTATTATTAGGCATAATAAAATTGGAGTTTTTATGAATGTAATAAGCCTCAAGAATTTTTCTATTTAAACAATTGGTTTCTTTTGCTAAAACAACAGTATTATTATAGTCAATATTGTGATCTAAATTTAAACTATGGTCTACAATAGTGCTACTTAGGCCATTTTGGAGTCTGCATTTGTGTTGTTTGAATCTAGTCTATAATGGCTGTCCTGTTTGACCCACATATATTTTAACGCATTCTAAACAAGAAATTTTATAGACAACTCCATCATTATCATGTTGGGGTTTCTTTTTCAAAATGTTCTGTAACTTCGGTATTTTACTATTTGAATTATTTAATGTTTTATTGTTTGAAAAAAATCTTTTTATATTAATATTGCAAAAATTATTTATAAATGTTAATCCAATGTATTTCTTTACTCGTTCTCGGTCAAAAACAACATCTTTATCAGTTTTGGTACTTTTGTAGAAAGCCTTTTTAATTGCCCATGATGGAAAACCGTTTTTATCTAATAGATTTTCTTCAAGTAGTTCATTACGGAAACAATCATCTTATTTTGTCATCTTATTTGTGTGGTAGAATGCAGCCGCTTGCCCAGTGCCCCCAATGATGACAATTGTTGCAGTGGGGTATGTTAATGAGTCTTATTCTATAACAGTAAATTTTAAATTAAGTCCCATAAGGGGGTTACAATACGAGTTTGATAGTCCTAATGCTATATCAATTGGAGCTTGACAAAAGGCCACCGGTATAGGTAGACCTTTTTACCTCTTATAAATCGTAGATTCGTGAGTTTATATTCATTTTCAAGTGCTGATATATCCAAGGTTGGAACATTTGTAACTTTCATCGTAGTTTGTATTGGTTTAAAACATAATTCACTAAATTCTGTATATTTGCTGTTAAAAAAATCTATGTATGAATATGTCAGTTCAGCTGTGCTAAAAGAAATTTGTAGTTCCGTTTCATAAGTTTGGAAAGTTTCATAAGTTTTTCATAAGTTATGACCTTAAATAAGTTTGAGATCTAAAATACATACATTTGAGAGATTAATATACACAATCTAAAGTAAATACAAATGACGTTTTAAACACAAATACAACGATATTGAATACAACGATCTAAACGACGATCTATACAACGATCTTCTTACAACGATCTATACAACGATCTTCTTAAAACGATCTATACAACGATCTATACAACATTTTAAAGAGATATCATACATTCTAGATTATTGTGGGATAAAGAATTCTTTTGTTACAACTACTTACAAGCTATGTATTGAAATTCAGTATTAAATAGTCAATGGGACGTCCTAAAAAGTCTAGCTCAAAGAAGATGGAGTATGATTCTGATTCTTCCTACACCCAAGTGGAAGTTGGATGCTACACTGATGATTGTGATGTTTGGACAGTACTGAAGGTTAAATCGTCCAGCATTTCCAAGTATCGGAGTTGCAAATTCATCTGCGGCTTCTGTTGTGCATTGACCCACCTTAAAGCATCTCACCCAGTGGTATATCCAGGATAATCGGAGTATGTTGTACCTGGTAATGATGTTGCAAACATGACAATTTCCCCGGACACCGATTCTAGATCTGATAAACGTGACCATGAAAGACTTGTATTACCTGTAGCAAGAAGAGATAATGCTCATATTTCAACGAATCCGTGTACTTCATGCGAGTGCAACATTTCTAGTTACCCGGTATCCGTTCGGTCGAACTTGAATAAGACATCCCATACTCACGCAAGAATTTTCTCGCCACATAGTCCCAACCACTTTGTTAGACAAAATGGCAACCTTAAGCTTGTATTGGAATCTATCACTATTGCAATTGGACCTTGTGCTACAGCACGATCTATCCAAGTACAACAACACGATCTACACGCGCTGATGCAGCAATTTACCTAAACAAGTCTACGACTTCTGTCTCCCCATTGAGTAGAGTCGCTCCTGCGGCAAGTTATCTGTCGCAGCAACCTGACCTGCACGTTCGAATAACACAAGGGGGACGAGGGCTAACCTAAGAAGATTAAGATGTGTAATTTTCGCTAATATCAACGAGTCCAAATCAGGCCCTTCATAGAATTGGTAAAAGGTATGAGAATGGTAGAAATATACTGCTTCGATTGATCTGTACTTCCAATGATCAAGCTAATATCATCCTTAGTAGAGCTTATAGACTAATGGTAATTCTGTGCGAATATATAAGGATCTGTCAGTTGAGGATCGCGAACAACTATCTCTCGCTAAAAAAGAACTAAACGACAGGCGTCAACAAGGTGAAAATGACATATGTATCCGAAATTTTTATGTGGTCCTCAACATCCATTTGTACAATGGGATAAGTTAATCCCAAAAACTCACGCTGTAGCGTCTTAGGATATTTAATTTCATTCCATGATGTCCTGCATAAGATTTAAAAGAATAGTAGTAGACATCCCCTGAAAATTGCATGTTCTAACGTTCGCAGCTTAGTCTCGAAGTTTGATGAGTTTAGTTGTTATTTGTCTCACAGCAATATGCCGACTTTTGCAATTACTGAAACTTGGCTTAACAGTCGGATTAGTGATGCTTGTATTGCCATCCCAGGTTGTTCATTATTTGGAACTGACCGACAAGATAAGTGCCGTGGTGGCGGAGTTGCCTTTTAAGTCGTTAACATAATTATCGTAAGGAACTCCATAAGTAGATTATTGAAAAGTAAATTATCTAAAAGTAGATTGTTGGTACATTCTGGTCATCTACAGCAAGTTGAAAATATTTTTTGTGACACAGGAATCCACACAACTGATGAGGGCATTGATCATCTGGGCTCTCCAATCGGATCATATCCATTCACAGAGTCATTCGTAAAGATGAAAGTAGATAAATGGATTAGGATGATAGAACATTTGTCTTGCATTGCTGAAATCGATGGGCAGGTGGCGTACAGTGCTTCATATACGCCGTGTAACACAAATGGACGTATTTAATGAGGACATGCAAGGTAGAGAGGGACTGGTTGAAGAACTTGGAGCACTCCATATACAACGTTTTTCTACCTAAACTGACCGGACAAGGAGAAATAATTGGGACTATGCGGATAGCATGCTCACTACGAACGACATCAGGTGGATTAGGCATTCGGCGCGATTGGGAGAATGCTGACAGTATCTATAATCGATCACTGAGAATGTGTGACCTCTTTGAGAGCAGTGATATGAGGAATAGCATCACAGTACTTCAAAAACACATAGCTGAACAGTTATCACATGAGAACAAATTAGAGATTAGCAAAAAAATTTCACAAACGTTAGAAAGCATAGACGACAAGTCCAGAAGTATAATAAGATATGTTGCAGAGAAAGGTGCGTCATCTTGGCTCACTGTGAAACTCACTAATAATCCTAAATCACGGTTAAATACCCAACAGTTAAGAGATGCAATGTACATTCGATATAACGTAACTTTACGAAATTGTAAGGCACGATGTGCATGTGGAGCTATCCTAGATAATAATACGCCACGACTTAATAATAATACGCCACGACTTAATCCGTAACCTAATAGCTAATTAATTGGATAGCATATGTAAGGATGTCGTATTAGAGCCACGCTTAAGTCCAATACCGGATGGTTATCAGTTCGAAGTTGAAACAACTTCAAGAGTCACTAATGCCAGGTCTGATGTAGCGTGTTGGGGATTATACGGTTGTAGAATGGGGCGGTCTTTTCTAGACATCTATATTTTTAACACATTAGCACCATCCTATATTGGAAAGTCCCCAAATGAAAGTCACTTATACCACGCTAATCGGAAATTGGCAAAATATGGGGAGCATATTACTGACATCGATCATTCACTCTTTTATACCACTTACGTTTTCGACATGCGGATGAAAGGTCCGGAAGCTCACAAAATGATTAAATGGCTGGCAAATCAAAATGCTATTAAACAAAAGACTTCGTACGCTAGAGCTATTACAAGAATTTGATCAAGAATCAGTGTCGCATTGGCGAGTGCCGCGTCAATTGTATTCGCGCGACACGGTTATCTTCAAAGAGCAGATACATTTAATCACGACGAATGAATCGTGAAGCAAAAATGAAGTTTAAACTAGTGAAAGTTCAAACTTATATCTATGACCTGTAATAAAAAAATTATTATATGTCGACTTCCAAGGGAGCTGAAGCTCGTAAGGAAGCATCACATCGAATAAAAAAAACAAAAAAAACGTAAAAAAACATCAAGAGTTCACGAGGTCAAGCTTTAGGCGTTCTTTGAATTGCACAGCAGAAGAGCTGTTGATTACACCAGATGATAATCCATTGCATCGTTTACAGATGCGATCCATCACTGTCGTGCAATTTGTTTGATGTTTTGAGCGATGCTTCAAACATAGCTCGTATCCACGTGACATTGAGGATTCACGAAGACAGAACAGCTGCTTACACGGATAGTTAGGCACGCGCAGCGACATACACACTAGTGTAAGATCTGCAATCAACAGATCGCATTCAATAGATCTTATACCAAACGTCTCTAGTCTAACTGGATAAGGAATGAAGATAGTTGCCGGAACCAAGTGCGTGGATCTTCTCAAAATGTTGTCGAATTTACTCAATTATGATTTCAGTTGAGTGTGTGTCGCGTGAGATGCATAGAGCATATGTGATTTCAAGAGACTCGAATATGCAATGCGTAAGGCCTTTGGCTCAAGTCGTCTAGCGTTTCGGTGAAGAAATCCTAAAATTCTACGGCATTTTGCAATAAACGCAGAAGAATGAAGACGAGATTTTAAATTGGAGGAGATAACAACACCTAGATCAGTAATGTGATTTACTGATTCGATAACTGTTGAGCTGAATTGATAAAGGGAAGATAATCGGGATTGACCAATTCTCATATGTCGACATTTACTAACATTGACTACTAAGCCGTGTGATGAACACCAACTACTAACTTTATCCAAATCTGATTGTAGTAGGGGAGAGCTAGAACAATCACGAAATAAACACCACCACAGTTTCATATCATCGGCGTATAATAGGCACTGACATGTAACATTTTCAGCGATTTCGTTGATGTAGATATTAAACAAAGTGGGACTAAGGATACAGCCTTGTAGAACACCTTAAGTGAGATAAAACCATTCAGAAAGAGACTCACCAACTCGCACAGCAAAGGAACGTCTACTCAAGAATTCACGTATCCTGTGACAAACGTGCTTTGAGAATCCGTAATTTTCAAGTTTCCACAGTAAAATTGGATGAACGACCCGATCAAAAGCTTTGAACAAATCAATAAAGACGACATCAAACGGCACCCTCTGTTCGACAAAACCGGCCCAGCGTTCGCGTGCTAATGTTAGATTAGTTGAAGTGGAATGATGTTTTCTAAATCCATGCTGTTTATTAGATAAAATATTGAATTTGTCCAAATGAGAATATACATACCTCAGGATCAGTTTCTCAATCACCTTGCAAGCAATACACGTCAAACTTATTGGCCGATAATTTTGAGGATTTACCTTATCCCCCTTTTTGAAAATTGGAATGACTAATGCTCTCTTCCACATATCTGGGATTATGCCAGTTCTCAAAGAACCAATAGTAAATATCAAAAAGAGGAAGATATATATTCGATGTAACTTTGCGTAATAATATACTAGGAATACCATCAGGACCTGAACTATTTTTAGCCGGTAGCTTCGATAAGATATTAAGAACATCGAACGGGTCAAAGTAGAGGTTAGAATCCTGGTACTGGAGAGAAGAATTGTCTATCGTAATGTTATAGTCACATAGGGAAAATCGATTGCGAGTGAGACAAAAGTTCTTGGCAAGGATATTGGCAATGGAAAGAGGAGAAACCGATTTTCGCTCACCATCAACCAGACAGTTGATTGACGAAGATACCCTCTTACGGTTGCCAAGTAGTTGAAAAAGTCTCTTTTAATCGACATGAGACAAGGAACATATAAAGCAATGAATTGATGTTTTTTCTGACGTTTAAGATAAGTCACCCTATTGCGAATGGTAGTATAAAATCTGAAGGATCCGAGTCCACGCTTAAATAGTAGGAATGCATGATCACGTTCTCTGATAGCTCGCTTCAACTCACTGTCAAACCATTTGGGTTTGGAGGATGGTGGTTTACGTGTTATTCAAGGGGAAAGGCGTGAAGTAGATTAATTAATGTTGTGTGGAGGAACAACCAGGCCACATGAACACCGACTGTTCTAGCACAAGGCCATCTTCCTAGGCTCAGCATTTAATTAATTGTATCGTAATCCGCATTCATAACATCAATCGTTTTTTTAATTGACCAGACGCGAAATATGACCAGGTAGGATGATACGTAAAGTGCAGTGATCGCTGGAGCCTAATGGCGGACCGCAACTTAATGACTCAACGACATAATCATTGGTACATAGGCATAAATCTAGCAGGGAATGACTTTTATTACAGATACGATTATTACAATTGACAAACTGACAGAGTGTGAGCTCATTGAATACATCAAGTAAGGCTGATGATTCTTCATCACACCTCTGGATCGCGGTATAAGAGACCCAATCGATATTTGGAGTGTTAAGATATCCGCAGATTAAGGTATCCACATCGCCGGAACAGTGATGTTTCAACAACTTGATGATGAGTGGTATTTTTGATCGAGGACTACGATAAACAATACAAATGCGATAGACCTTACCTCGTTTCTCGGTCACTTTAATCCACAAAAGCCCATTTCCATAATCGTCAGAACACGACTCTTTTACGTTATAAACAAGATTGTCGCGTATATAAGCAGCTACACCGCCACCTCTAGAGATTTTTCGATCACAGCGAACTATCGTATAACCGTGAATAACGACTTCAGAATCCAGAATATTACAATTTAACCAAGTTTCAGTGAAAAACAGCATGTCGAGATTTTCATGATGTATTTCATGATTTGTCTAGAGTATTCAATATGATCAACTATAATATGCTTCCTCCTTTATCACATTCAAACATCTCCTTCGTTCACACCTTCTCGACACATGATTTACATTTTTGTTTTGTTGTGGTCATGATGTAAGCGTGCGCTGTCACGCATTTGCCACTTTAAAATAAATATGTTTTTACAATTTTTATTCCTCTGGTATTTTCATATTAATGACGAATTCAGATGAATGACGAATCCGTCATTTCAGATGATGACGGATTTTTTTTTGTTAAAATATTGAAAATAAATTTAATTTGCATTGGCTGGATATGAATTTTCAATTCTAAAATAAAACTAGGTTTTTTTCAATAACAGCGAACTATCGTATAACCGTAAATACCGACTTCAGAATCCAGAATATTACAATTTAACCAAGTTTCAGTGAAAAACAGCATGTCGAGATTTTCATGATGTACTATTGCTTTGATTTCATCCAACTTGTTAAACAAACTCAAAACATTTGAATAGAGAATGTAAAGGCCAGCTTTGGTAGATGTACAGGGAAACTTGTGGACATTTGATTTTTGAGAATTCATACAATCGAACAACGAGAATAAATCCGGATGATTGACCGTTAGTAGCGAGTTACAGAGTCTACAGTTGAGTTGGGAATGTGTGCGACACAGAGACGTTCGATATTCTGTAACGAAATGTCTCGAGGGTTGTTGATAAAAAATCGAGTGGAGACTGCGTCGCATAACCTGAAAAATTCAGATTATAAGATTTTCGTAGCCATTCTTTCGACGCTCGGCTATCTCACGTTTGGCAGTAAACAACTGTTTTATGTCCTCTGGTTTAACCATGCATCAGGCACAAAATTCCTTTTAATAGAAATGCTGTTTTACAGGGACACTTTAAAGTGTACAAACATATAAAATATAATTTGTTGTTACACATGCCCTGGGACACACAATGGTGTACTCGTAAATAAATCACTATGTTTTCCTCATGAAGAGGCATAAACACCAGGCAGCATTCTATATATCCTCATCAGATCAAGAAATACAAACTTCAACAACGGTATACGCGTTTCGCTCCCATACAACGAATAATCAACACCGCCGTTCGAGTGCTCTTTCGTATCCGTCGCTTCGATCACACATCCACATATCTTGCCCAACTCTCCTAACCCACCATTTATATCCGCATCAAACTCCGCCTTCTTCTCGTAAATTTTTGTCTCATTGCTGTCGGCTTTCATCGTTCATCAACCTTTCTTTCTTAGACGACATTCGCCTCACCTCGCTATCGTTGCGTTCCCGTAATACCCTCTTACTCCACGTTCCCAATTTCTCCAACAACTATGGTCTCCGATACTTCCTCGTTGCCCCATCACTCGTCTGGAATCAACTCTATCTCGACGTCCGTCGTGCTCCCTACATTATCACATTCAAACACCTCCTCCGTTTACACCTTCTCGATACATGATTTACATTTTTGTTTTGTTGTGGTAATTCGATGGAGTGCCATCTCTCCCCCTTGTCTTCTTCGCTAGTCGATCTCGCTCCTAAGCATACTTTTCGTCTTAGTCTATTCAACACTAGCTCCATTCTTCATAAAGCTGATATGCTCCTTGATATCTTCGATCAATTATCTATCGATATTCTCTGCATTACCGAATCCTGGCATTGTGACTCCGACGATCTTGCTATTCGTCGTCTATGTCGCACTGGTTGTTCTCTAGTTGAATCAGCTCGTCCAATTGCCTCTCATACATCTACTGCTTTTAACCATGGCGGTATAGTTGCCATTGCTCGTCACCCAATGTCTTTACGTAAAATTAACGTTAACATCCGTTACACCTCGTTCGAATTACTCATATGCAGATTATCAACTCCTTTCCCTCTGGAACTTGTGATTATATACCGTCCAGGTTCAGTTGCACCCTCACGTATTTTCTTTAACGACCTTGCAGATCGTATGTCTCACTGTTCATTGTCTTATACTCCTTCTTTTGTTCTCGGTGACTTTAACATTCGTCTTGATCGTCCGGCTGACTCTGACTTTATCACTTTAACTAATCTTTTTTCTGATTTTAACTATAAATTACTTTCAACAAGTCCAACTCATATTCTCGGCGGTGCTCTCGACATCATTGCTGTCCCTATCTGCTTTAATGACTATACTTCCATGTATAGTCATTACCCACACCCAGGCGACCCTGGAAACTTCTCGATGTCCATATTCTCTGCACAGCCTTACTCAATTCTTCACTCTTTTCACTTCCTCTTAACTATCTCTCTCCCGATGATCTCTGCATTCTGTTTGATTCTGAACTTATGTATATCATCAATAAACTTCTGCCTAGTCGACTCCGACGCTCGCAGCGCTTGCGCCATGCTCCCTGGTTCGATTCTGACTGTAGTCTTTCTAAGCGTCGACTCCGTCACTCTTTTCGTGTGTATAATCGCTTTCTTAAACGTTCTCCCAACTCACTCACTCCAAATCTCCGTGATTCCTACTTTTCTCTACGCCGTTCACATCTTATTCTTATACGTACTAAACGTACTATCTTTTGGCGAAATCAACTCGAGTCATCGTCCAAATCTACATCTCATTGGAAAATCTTAAACTCAATTCTTTCACGATCATCTACTTCTTGTAATATAAATCCTGATGAATTTTCTTCTTATCTACAAACTAAGCTATCTAATTTACTTTCCCTACTACCCGTAGCCCCCTTGTGCCCATTCTTCTCTTTAAATACTTCCCTCCCAGAACTATTCCACCTTCTTCCCGTTTCGTCTGATGAATTTTCTTCGGTTCTGCTGTCATTACCTAACAAAACCTCTCCTTCTGACCCAATTCCATCTCACTTACTTAAAAATATCTGCTCCTCTATCTCACCCTTCCTAACCACATTGTTCAACTCGTCCATCCGTAGCCGTACATTTCCTTCCGTCTGGAAATGTGCCACTGTTCGTCCTCTCATCAAAAAGCAATCTCTCGACTCCTCACTACCATCTTCGTACCGTCCAATCTTACTTATCCCAACCCTCTCTAAACTCCTTGAGTGTCTCGTTCTCAAGCAAGTTAATACGTATCTCTTTTCCTCTAACTTGTTTCCTCCCTTCCAAGCCGCTTTTCGCTCTAATCACTCTACTGAAATTGGCTGTCTTAAAGTTTATAATGACTTACTCATCTCGCGCGATCATAAATTATGTAGTATCATAGTTTCTCTTGATCTATCGTCTGCTTTTGACATCGTCGATCACTCGATTATTCTACATCGCCTTCGTCATGATTATGGCTTCTCTTTACCCACTGTATCATGGTTTTCTTCATATCTGTCAAACCGTACATTTCGCGTCTATTCTAACTCTTCTCTCTCCCATCCATCATCCATCCCGACCGGTGTTCCACAAGGCTCTGTATTAGGCCCTATGCTTTTCTCTCTTCTTCTCGGTGACTTGCCTTCGATTTCTCATAAATTTAACTTCTATGTTATGCAATATGCTGATGACATTCTCATCTATGCTCATGCACCTGTTTATCGTATTCACGATCTTAGTGTTTCCGCTTCGGACTGTCTTGTCTCAATTTCCAATTATCTTTCTTCCCTTCGCCTTTCTCTGAATCCTGATAAATCCAAAATTATGTGGATCCTACCTCGACGCCTCGGCTTCGAACCTCCCTCCGTATCATTAAATTTTACAATTCTCCCAATCGTTGATAATCTCGTTTTCCTAGGCTTTCATTTCGACAACCGACTTTCACTTAAACCTTTCGTTAGTGATAAAGTACGCTCATCTACCTTGATACTCCGCAATCTCCGTCAAGTTCGTAGATTGATCGATTTCCCTTATTGTATGACTCTCATATCTTCTCTTCTTTTCTCAAGACTTGATTACTGTCTTAGTCTATTTTCCAACTCACCTAAATCCACTCTTCTTCCTTTACAACGCATCATCAACGCTGCCGTTCGAGTTCTCCTCCGTCTTCGTCGTTTTGATCATACATCCCACTATCTTGTTTCTCTTGATTGGCCTACCATTTATTGTCGTGTTCAAATTCGTCTTCTTATTATTGCTTTTCGCCTTATAACTTCTCATACCCCTTCATTTCTCAACCTTCCTTTTCTCGACAATTCTCGTACTGTGTATTGTGCTCTGCGTTTCCGTAATTGCCTTCTTTTACATGTCCCAATCTACTCTACCTCTTTTGCCTTCCGCTTCTTCGTTGTGGCTGCTCCTCTCTTGTGGAATCAACTGCCTATTCATATCCGCCAATCAACATCTATGCCGTACTTCAAACGCCAAATCCAATTTTATTTCAACAATTAACTAATTACCTGTGACTTTTGATGTTCTTTTTTTGTTTGTTAGTGGTCATGTAAGCGTACATTTTGCACGCATTTGCCACGTTAAATAAATTATTGTATTATTTATTATTATGTAAGCGTGCGCTGGCACGCATTTGCCACATTAAGATAAATCTCTTTTTTTGATTAATCTGCTTGAATCTAATAACTAGAAAGTCCACTAATTAATGAATATTGTTGGAAATTATAGAAATAATGGCTTTCGACATTATTCTACTACTAACGTCGCCAATACCAACAGGCCTTATTCCCGATTTTTGGTTAAGGAAAGTTTTTTGATTAATCTGCTTGAATCCAATACATTTATAACATTACTAGGCATAAACTCAGTAGCTAAAGGTTTTGCCAACGTTGACAAAACTCTAGTCAATTCAGCAGATTCGTGACCAAATCTAATAACTAGAAAGTCCACTAACTAATGAATATCGTTGGACTGTGCATCTGATAATTGATAAGAATAAAAATAATATATTTGATTATTAATAACATTGTGAGTATTTTTATTTTTACGGAGTCACATCGGAATTTGAAAGCCTCGTAATCGGAATAACATTGAATAATAATGCAATAATAATTTATTTAAAGTGGCAAATGCGTGCCAACTGCACGCTTACAAATCCACTAACTAAAAAATATCGTTGGAAATTATAGAAATAATGGCTTTCGACATTATTCTCCTACTAACGTCGCCAATACCAACGGGCTTTATTCCCGATTTTTGGTCTATCTTCTATAAGAAATAACTTATACTAAGTTTCTTCTGTGACAAAACGTTTATTGGTAAACGACTGCTAATTTTATATTATTATTATTAATTGACAACGAATTGAGCCGAGGCTCTTTACAAGTTGCTTCACAAAATAAAAAGAATAAAAAGAATAAGAGTCGTTTTGTCCCTCCCTCATCAGATAAACTACTGAAAATCCCACCGTTGTCTTGAGAAGGAAGGGTCATCATCCAGTAGGGCGCAAAAACTTGAAGCAGTAGACGACAAAACGGTCGCACTCTGAAGCGAATTCCAAGATCGTACGACTCGTTTGGCAAAGCAGGAAACTGCATGCATGTACCTTTGTGTTTTCAGCATCAGGGGGTGTCCGCGAAGAGAAGGTTGACCTCTCAGTTGCAGTAGATGTGACAGTGGATGATCTTTAGTATGCAGAATTTTCCAAACAAGAGAGAGATCTCGCTTGTCACGGATATATCGCAGACAAGGCATATTTAATATCTGGAGGCGTTTCGCGTAGCCATAAATATGCAGCCCTGAGACTAATTTAGTTGTTGATCTGAACACTTTCTCTAATGCACGACGCTCATAAGTAGTTTCGGGATAACAAGCTGGCGATGCGTATAAGATATGGCTCAAGAAAAACGCATTTGCTAAGGTATGGTAACATAACGGATCTATGCCTATCAGAGCTCGACGAGTATGTCCTATTAAGCGTTTTGTGATGCAACACACGTAGTCTGAATGCTTTCGAGTGGATAAGTCAGCACAAACCCAAACTCCCAAATCTTTATATGAGTTGGTTCTTTCGATACTAATTGAACCAAACTGGTACTCACCTCCAAGATGATCACATGATCTTCGTGATATACGCATACATGTACATTTAGCGGAATTGATCCTCAAGTGATTTCGTATAGACCAATTGGATATAACGTCGACGTCGCTTTGTAAATGCTGTTTGTCAAGATCGGAAATAATAGGTCGCCAAACTTTAAGATCATCTGCATATAATAAACTGAATGAACTGATATTTGGTATCAAATCGTTGATATAAAGACTGAATAAGATGGGACCCAATACACTTCCCTGTGGAATACCTAACAACACTGGAAATGGACTCGACAGCGACTCATTTACTCGTACGACACTTTGTCGGTTGGAAAGGAATACACGAATCCAGTTTATAATCCTCTTATCAAGATGAATGTGCTCCAACTTCTCAATAAGACGCGTGTGATTAACTGAGTCGAACGCTTTTGAGAAATCAAAGAAAATGACATCAGCTGGTATGCCTTGATCATAATAGTGATACCAATTTTCACGTGCATGTACAAGATTAGTAGTCGTGGAATAACCTTTTCGGAAGCCATGCTGTGCTGGGTCCAAAATTTGAAATTTATTTAGAAATTCTATTATTCGTCGCTTAATCAATCTTTCTAGCACACGGCAACACACGCAAGTGAGACTAATAGGCCTATAATTGTCAATGGACGAACTATCCCCTTTATAAATAGGACAGATGATGGAATTCTGCCAATCAGAAGGAACAATGCCAAAAGCAACAGACGCAGAGAAAATATTGTAAAGCGGATGACATATTATGTCAGCGATGTTGCGCAGATATACTGGCGGTAAGCCATCTGGACCCGCACCTGCTTTGCATTTAAGTTTCCGAAGCTCTTGGAGAACATCATCACATCGGAAGAGGTCGCTGGTGTCATCTCCGGGCGATTCAAATGTACACGGATCACCCATTGTCACATCCTTATGGTCAAGATTCAAAGAATGGAAATGATTTCTAAACATATTTGATATCTGCAAAGAATCAGTTATGAATTTCCCATCGTCACGTTGAATACAATTTATAGGTTTACAGCGCGTATGCTTAGCAGTCACATACCTAAAGAAAGAGCGGGGATCACGGTGACAGTTTATACTTAGCTGATTTTCGAAAGATCGCCTACCAGTTCGCTTCATGGACGTAACGAGGTTTCGCCATTTCTTATAAGTGCTGAAATTAGCTCTGTCTTTACGATAGTTATTAAAGGCCTTACGTCTCATCTTTAAAGCATGTTTTATGTCGCTATTAAACCAAGGCGGTGAGATCGATGTCAAACAGTGTTTACTCTGAAGAGGTGAGAAACGATTAAGGAGGTGGTACAGAGTATCCCTGAAAAACTGCCATGAATATTAGACGACAACATCAAAAGCATCCAACCACTTTACCCCAACGAGATATTTATTTACTAGAGCAAAGTCAGTTCTGAATGGGTTTACAGACGACGTCGGATTTACGCCATGTGAGTAGACATCGCTCAGACCAATCGAAATGACCACATGATCTGAATGACCTATTAGGTCCAGATAGCTTAATCTATCAAGAATGTCATATGGTACAGTAAGGCATAAATCCAAAAGTGAATGTGAATCCTGTGAAAATCTTGTACTCTGACTGACATGTTGCTTAAGAGCCAAGCTGTTTATTAAGCCAAGTAGCTTCAAACTCTCGACATCCGAGTCATTGGAAGTGTAATTAACCCAATTCACAGATGGCATGTTGAAATCACCGAGTACAACAAATCTATCACAATAACTACTTCTCTCCATTAAAGCAGCTATGCTATCTGTGTTTGATCTTGGAGAACGATACACAGTCAATACCGTTATTGGGTGTTGACAATATAGCCTAATACACAATGCTTCATTAAGGTTAATAGCATCACTAAGAGTTTTAATTACTCGGAATTGAAGCCTATTAGAGATATACGCGATAACACCTCCTCCAATTTTCCCTGTTCTATCACTTCTACTTATGCTGTATCCCTCAATGAATATATCTACGTCTGCTATTGACGAGCTAAGCCAAGATTCTGTGAAAATACCTACATCTGGTACGATATCTTGAAAGACATTTTATTTCATCTAACTTATTAAGTAGACTACGAATATTCGAGTGAATGATTTTTAAACCACCATTATTTGTGCTCAACTTGAAGGAAAAATCGCCAAGAGATTTTCGAAATTCACGAATACACCGATCGACATTGAGGCAAGGTGAAACAGTGAATATTTCACGTCTTAGGCGGAGGGCGCCAAAGTGGTAAGAAGGCTTGCAGGATTGATCACATCTGACAGTCCCTTCCAATGAATATGTAGACGCCTCCGCACAACTCGAAAATTTTGTATTGTTAAATTCTTTTCACCCAACTCTAATCGACATGCTAACTCTGATTTAGCCTCTTTCAAACGTAATCGATCAGCTATGCTCAGATCGCGTAGCAGACGTATACTCGACCCTTGCAAACGATATGCGCCGTTAAAGATTATATGAATAATTTCAGCGGAGTTGAACACTACTTTGAGCAGTCTGGGTCTCAACTCATTACTTATCTTACCGAGACGAAAAGCGGCCTTTATCTTCATGCTCTTAACAACTTCGTCTTGACATTCATGCAATACCACCGAAAGAATGGATTGTAGATGTCCCAAGTCGTCGTCTAATCGTGCCTGGCTATTTATAGCGACAGATTCCTTTACGTTTGCAATAATTAAACACTGTTCACGGTTATGAAAATCTTTCCTTCTTCGAGGTACCTGACGAGAGTCATATGCAGATGCCATGCTATTAAGTGAAGGAGTGTCTTGAGAGTTAATCACATTTGCTTTTGAAACACCTCTAAGAAGAACAGACCTAGTCATGCCTACATCATGTTGAATGTTACCTGGCGTCATTATTGAGGATTTTATGGATTCATGTTGAGGTTGTGCGGTTATTACTGAAGATTGTCGTCGCGATATTTGCATTTGCGAGTTGTGAGCCATTTCTGAGGGGACAGCAGATACGTTCGGTTCGTCGTTATCCACCCGGTTGTTATTACTACCAGACTGTGATTTGGGGATGTTAGCCAAGGTAGCACGTTTGTGTAGGTTGCATTCAGCTGATACGCATTCGGTAGAAGCTGCGTTTACCGGGATAGATCCATTTGGAACTTGACCAAATCCGTCACACTGCAATACCTTTTCCAATTGGTTTAAACGTTCAACCAACACATTGATTTGCTTCGCCGCAAAAAATCCGCAATAGAATGGTGGCCCGTCACCGGTATCATCACCAAAATCACAAATATGTGTTACCGATGTCCAAATTTGACAACCGCTAGTTGAACATTCCACTTGTACACTCTCGAATTTCCTGTTGTTGTCGGTATCCCCTGAGTTTGCTTGCCTACCTCTTGATACATTTTTCTTCCGGGCACACATTATCAGGATTCTCGATTCGTCTTTGATTGTTCAAATATAATTGAACAATTATTGTATGTATTTTATTGTAAGAATTTTAATAACCAAGACTTTTTAACTCCGTTGAAGTAATCGTTGTTATCGATGTAATCGTTGTAAACGTTGTAATAGTAGTAATCGATTGTAATTTGTGTAAATAGTTATTTGTTAGCAGCTTAGAATTTCAAACTTGTATAGAACTGTATTTTGTAAGAATTTCAATAACCAAGACTTATTTTAATATAAACGTAATTAGAACTGTAATGACCCAATTCTAAAGTTTAATTTTATATTCAAGTTTATCTAGTTCCAAAAATTGACGACGGCGTTATTACATTTAGCCTCAATCAACCTAAGACTTCAATGCTCCACAAATTTAACAAACTAACTATTTCAAGAAATTATTATTGAGTACAAGACAGTCGCAAATGGCAGTTCAGTCTGTTCACTGTTAATATTTAAAAAAATAAAAAAGAAAAATGAAGTGTAGAATGTAATCAGCCGAATGGGTAGTTCAACACTAATTGATGGTTCGACCTGCCATGAATCCACTTGAAGTTTAAAATGTGAATAGCTGGAGGCACAAGTAATTTCCTCAGGTAGTGCATTCCAAATGTTGATTACACGATTATTATTACAGAACACGACAGAGGATCGCATTACAGCTCTTAATGTTGGACGTGTGGTTAATATAGAAATAAAAACAAAAATAAAAAAATCATCCGCAAGATAAATGTTGTCTTAATTTCTGACGAAATTCTTTAGTCGACTGCGTAGTAACTATTGAAGTGTCCAATTCATTCCAATCATTAATCGCGCGATGCGGAAATGACTATATAACGAGTGGTCACTATTTTCTATTGGTGGGATGCAGATTTTTTCCCTAATATATAAGTTGAGGATGACAAAATTATGTCTAGCAAAGAAGAACGAGATTTCGAAAAGCGCGTAGGGAAATCAATCATCTGGTACAAACCTAAGGAAGTGTCTCATTATTCGAGGATTTTTTACCAGGGTAAATATATAAAGGGTTAGGCAATGTCCACGACAATTTGTAGTTCTAAACTTTATATCATTTGAAGAATATCCTTCAAAACATTTTTTTGATATATTCAAGAATATCCTGTCTTACAAGATGTAAGACAAATGCCTTTAAATTTAAAATGACAATAAAGCAGACCAGCCGAGTGATCGTCAGCCAACATTAAAAGGACCGGAACGTGAAACGTAGGTATTGAATCAGTAGCTGGTGGGGTCTATCAATATTCAATGTAGTGTACTGCTGTTGGCGTAGAATTAGTATTAAAGCAGCGTATATGATAAAAATAGTGGTATCAATGACTGCAAAGTATATCATTTATAAATAATAATTAATATAATTTTACATTCATCCATTTTTGAGATTTTATAATTTTATTTTTTGCAATTTTGCACAATCTAATGGTTTAGCAATTAGTATTGATAAATTTTAATAAATTAAATAAGCTAACCGAGTCTACTTATAAACAATTATAAAATAAATAATTTATAAATTTAAAAATAATAAATATTTCAATCTGAATATTTTCTATAATTCAGTTAAAAATATAATTTTTATGAAAGGATTAATATACAATAATAATTAATATACAATAATAAGTATTAGACACTGGTATATAATAATACAAATTTATTTATTGTGGCAAATGCGTACAAGCTGTACAGTCCACAAACAAAAATGAAAAAGTCAAGCAGTTAAATTGTTCAGATGGGATCGGATTTGTCGTTTGAAGCACTGCAGGGAAGTTGATTGGCGTATATGAATGGGCAGATGATTCCACGATAGAGGAGCAGCCACCAGGAAGGAGCGGAGTCCAAAGGAGGTAGAGTAGTTTGGGACATGTAAAAGAAGGGAATTACAGGAACGCAAGGAACAGTAAACAGGACGAGAATTATCAAGAAAAGGAAGGTTGAGAAATGAAGGGGTATGAAAAGTTACAAGGCGGAAAGCAATGAGAAGACGAATTTGAACACGACAATAAATGGTAGGCAAATCGAGAGAAGCAAGATGGTAGGATGTATGATCAAAACGACGAAGACGGAGGAGAATTCGGACAGCTGCGTTGACGATGCGTTGTAGGGGAAGAAGAGTGGATTTAGGTAAGTTGGAAAATAGACTAAGACAGTAATCAAGTCTTGAGAAAAGAAGAGAAGATATGAGAGTCATACAATAAGGGAAATCGATCAATCTACGAACTTGACGGAGATTGCGGAGTATCAAGGTAGATGAGCGTACTTTATCACTAACGAAAGGTTTAAGTGAAAGTCGGTTGTCGAAATGAAAGCCTAGGAAAACGATATTATCAACGATAGGAAGAATTGTAGAATTTAATGATACGGAGGGAGGTTCGAAGCCGAGGCGTCGAGGTAGGATCCACATAATTTTGGATTTATCAGGATTCAGAGAAAGGCGAAGGGAAGAAAGATAATTGGAAATTGAGACAAGACAGTCCGAAGCGGAAACACTAAGATCGTGAATACGATAAACAGGTGCATGAGCATAGATGAGAATGTCATCAGCATATTGCATAACATGGGAGTTAAATTTATGAGAAATCGAAGACAAATCACCAAGAAGAAGATAGAAAAGTATGGGGCCTAATACGGAGCCTTGTGAAACACCGGACGGAATGGACGAAGGATGAGAGAGAAGAGTTAGAATATATGAGAAATGTACGGTTTGATAGATATGAAGAAAACCATGATACAGTGGGTAAAGAGAAGCCATAATCATGACGAAGGCGATGTAGAAGAATCGAGTGATCGACGATGTCAAAAGCAGACGATAGATCAAGAGAAACTATGACACTACATAATTTATGATCGCGCAATATGAGTAAGTCGTTATAAACTTTAAGACAGGCAATTTCGGTAGAGTAATTAGAGCAAAAAGCGGCTTGGAAAGGAGGAAATAAGTTAGAGGAATAGATATATGTATTAACTTGCTTAAGAACGAGACGCTCAAGGAGTTTAGAGAGGGTTGGGAGAAGTGAAATAGGACGGTACGAAGATGGTAGTGAGGAGTCGAGAGATTGCTTTTTGATGATAGGACGAACAGTGGCGCATTTCCAGATGGAAGGAAATGTACAGCTACGGATGGACGAGTTGAACAATGTGGTTAGGAAGGGTAAGATAAAGGAGCGGATATTTTTAAGCAAGTGTGTGGGAATTGGGTAAGAAGGAGAGGTTTTATTAGGTAATGACAGCGTAACCGAAGAAACTTTATCAGGCGAAACGGGAAGAAGGTGGAATAGTTCAGGGAGGGAAGTATTTAAAGAGAAGAGTGGGTACAAGGGGGCTATGGGTAGTAGGGAAAGTAAATTAGATAGTTTAGTTTGTAGATAAAAAGAAAATTCATCAGGATTTATATTACAAGGGGTAGATGTTCGTGAAAGAATTGAGTTTACGATTTTCCAATGAGATTTAGAGTTGGAAGATGACTCGAGTTGATTTCGCCAAAAGAGAGTACGTTTAGTACGTATAAGAATGAGATGTGAACGGCGTTGAGAAAAGTAGGAATCACGAAGATTTGGAGGGAGTGAGTCGGGTGAACGTTTAAGAAAGCGTTTATACATACGAAAAGTGTGACGGAGTCGACGCTTAGAAAGACTACAGTCAGAATCGAACCAGGGAGCATGGCGCAAGCGCTGGGAACGTCGTAGTCGACTAGGCAGAAGGTTATTGAGGATCGACGTAAGTTCAGAATCAAACAGAATGCAGAGATCATCGGGAGAGAGATAGTTAAGAGGAAGTGAAAAGAGTGAAGAATTGAGTAAGGCTGTGCAGAGAACAGGGATATCGAGAAGCTTCCAGGGTCGACTTGGTGTAGATAAAGGTAAAGGCAGAGAAGGAGGATGGGGACGAGTAAGAGTAATAGTGACAAGGAAATGATCGGACAAACCAGGATCAGTAATTGACAAGGAGGTATAGTCGTTGAAGCAGTTAGGAACAGCAATGATGTCGAGAGCACCGCCGAGAATATGAGTTGGGCTTGTTGAAAGTAATTTATAGTTAAAATCAGAAAAAAGATTAGTTAAAGTGATAGAGTCAGAGTCAGACGGGCGATCAAGACGAATGTTAAAGTCACCGAGAACAAAAGAAGGAGAATAAGACAATGAACAGTGAGACATTAGATCTGCAAGGTCGTTAAAGAAGATACGTGATTGGGCAACTGAACCTGGACGGTATACAATCACAAGTTCCAGAGTGAAAGGCGTTGATAATCTGCATATGTGTAATTCGAACGAAGTGTAACGGATGTTAACGTTGATTTTACGTAAAGACATTGGGTGACGAGCAATGGCAACAATACCGCTATGGTTAGACGCAGTAGATGTATGAGATGTAATTTGACGAGCTGATTCAACTAGAGAACAACCAGAGCGACATAGACGACGAATAGCAAGATCGTCGGAGTCAGAGTGCCAGGATTCGGTAATGCAGAGAATATCGATAGATAATTGATCGAAGATATCGAGAAGCATATCAGCTTTATGAAGAATGGAGCGAGTATTGAATAGATTAAGACGAAAAGTATGCTTAGGAGCGAGATCGACTAGCGAAGAAGACAAGGGGGAGAGATGGGACGCCATCGAATTTTTGGCCTTGTGTGAAGAACGTGAAAATTTCCGTTGATTTTACGTATAGATAAGGATGACTCTCCGTTTGTTTCACGTCGATGTTTTTTAAAGCGAGCTAAATTGAGCTGGGCAATATCAGAAGGGAGCGGTCAGGAAAGATACGGCAAGTAGAGGAAGTGGTAAGAAGTTTAAAACGTCGGGAGAGTACCGAAGAGGCATGTGAACTATGTCGGAAAACGATTTTTAAGAGTGGAGGACTGAGATGATTGGATTTAGTGGATTTGTTTAAACGAATAAAGGATACGGGAGCGATATTATTTAAGAGTGATGGGTTATCATCAGGTAGAATGGTTGCTAGGATAGACCTGAAAGCAGATACATCATCATCGAGGCGAGATTGTGGAGAAGCAGATTCGGAAAGCTTTAAGTTTGATATGATTATACAGCGATCGCGCGAAGGAAAACGATTTCGTTTAAGTGGTGGACGGACAGAGCTGGTAGGAGTCGAGGTAGATGAGCAGATAGAAGTGGAAATGACAGGGTGCTTGATAAAGAATTAATATTGGTTGGAGCAAGTGTGACAGGAGCGGGGTGTTGAATCGGTTGATCAGAGATGTGACTGGATATGATTTTAAATGAAGGATGTAAATTATTTGGGGTTGGGGCATGAGTGACAGGAATGGAGTGTTGAATCAGTTGATCGGAAATGTTACTGGAAATGATTTTGATGGAAGGGTGTAAATTATTGAGAGGTGATACAGAAGAGGTCGAGTAAGGAGTACGTGAGGAGAATAAAGAAGTTTGAGATTTATTTAGATTGGGGGAGGAATAGGAATGAGGAGGTACGAGACGAAAAGCTTTACCGTTAGCATTGTTAGAATGAGAAAGATTAATGGAAGTTTGGTACGTAGTTGAACGAGGAGTGTGTGATAGAGTGGGATTATATGATGCGAAGTCAGGTGTTGATGCGAGGGAAACATCTAAAACAGCATTGGTCTGAGTGGTCGTGTGTGATACAGGAGTAGATGAGCAGGATAACTGTAGTAGTCGTACTGATGTAAAAACCGCAAGTGAAATGTTTACGTTTATACACCGAGTGGTCGGATATTTTAACACGAACAAGTGTCCATACATCGCAATCTTTGGAATCACATCCAACTTCAAAAAAAGGATTTATTTTTACGTGGTAAATGCGTGCCAGCGCACGCTTACATGACCACAACAAAACAAAACTGTGAATCAGGTGTCGAGGTGTGAACGGAGGAGGTGTTTGAATGTGATAAAGGAGGGAGCGCGGCGGACGTCGAGAGGAGTTGATTCCAGGCGAGTGAGGCGGCGACGAGGAAGGATAGGAGACCGTAGTTGTTGGAGTAATTAGGAACGTGGAGTAAGAGGGTATGACAGGAATGAAGCGATAGCGAGTTGGGGCGAGTATCGTCTAAGAAAGGAAGGTTGATGAACGATGGGGAGCCGACAGCGATGAGACGAAAGGTAACGAGAAGAAGGCGGTGTTTGATGCGGATGTGGATGGTGGGCCGGGAGAGTTGGGCAAAATATGTGGATGTGTGGTCGAAGCGACGGATACGAAAGAGCACTCGAACGGCGGTGTTGATTATTCGTTGTATGGGTAGGACGATGGATTTTGGAGAATTGGCGAAAAGGCTAAGGCAGTAATCGATTTTAGGGAAAAGAAGCTATGAAAGAAGAGACATACAAGAACGGAAGTCGATAAGGGGGCGGATACGGCGGATGTCACGAAGAATTAAGTTAGACGAGCGGACCTTGTCACGGACGAAGGGTTTAAGGGAAAGGTGATCATCGAAATGGAAGCCTAAGAAAGTGAGATTGTGGACTATAGGGATGATCGATGAGGCAAAAGATACAATGGGAGGAGATATGCTTGGTTTACGGGGAAGGATCCACATTATTTTGGACTTTTCGGGGTTTAGAACGAGATGGAGATTGGAGAGACGTTTGTAGATAGAAGAAAGACAGTTGGAGGCAGAAATGCCGATATCGTGTATGCGATGTGCGGGTGCATGAGCATAGATTAGAATGTCATCGGCGTATTGCATGACGTTAAAGGAGTAAGGTTTGATAAATGGAGAGAGATCGCCAAGCAAAAGAGAGAAAAGCAGGGGACCTAGGACTGAACCTTGTGGAACCCCGCAAAAAATAGGGATGGGAGGGGAGGATGATGAATTAGAACAGACGCGAAAGGAACGGTTGGATAGATATGAGGCGAACCAAGCTACGGAGGAGGAAGAAAAGCCGTAATCATAAGGAAGGCGAGAAAGGAGGACGGAGTGGTCGACAATGTCGAATGCGGAGGAGAGGTCGAGGGAGATGAGAACACTATATAGAGCCTTGTCTCGAGAAATGAGTAAGTCGTTGTACACTTTTATGCATGCGATTTCTGTCGAGTGATTAGAGCGGAAAGCGGATTGGAAAGGAGGGTACAGATTGGATGAGGAGAGATAAGCGTTGATTTGTATTAAGATGATGCGTTCTAAGAGCTTTGAAAGAGTAGGGAGTTGTGAAATGGGGCGATAGCTAGAAGGAAGGGAGGGGTCGAGCGATTGTTTCTTAAGGAGGAGACGAACGATTGCGGATTTCCAGTGTGAAGGGAAGATACGACTGCGGATGGATGAGTTAAACAAGGTTGTGAGAAATGGGGATATCGATGAGCATATAGATTTTAATATGTGGGTAGGCAGGGGATCAGCAGGTGAGGTTTTGTTGGGCAAGGACATGAGGACAAATGATACTTCTGTAGGTGATACAGGGAGAAGATGAAATAGTTCCGGAAGGATGAGTGTAGACTGGGCAGAGTGGGATAGGATGGAGACCGGGGTGTGAGAGCAGCGTGGATACTTTAGTCTGGAGAAATGACGAATAATCATTAGCATTGATGTTGCAAGGCGTAGAGGAACGAGCCAGGATTGAGTTAAAAGTATGCCAGAGAGTCTTCGAGTTGAATGAAGTGATGATTTTATGCTGCCAGAAGGAGTTGCATTTGGTACGTAGTAGGTGGAGATGAGACCGGCGAAGAGCAAGATAGGAATCACGGAAAGACGGAGTGATCGAGCAAATCGCGTCTGAGAGAGCGGTGATAGACTCGAAAAGCATGGCGGAGTCGACGCTTTGAGAGTAGGCATTGGATGTCAAACCATGGGGCACGGTGCAAGCGACGGTGTGGGTGAGATTTGAAGGGCAAGAGAATATCGAGAGTGGATGTGAGTTCAGAGTCGAAAAGAAAGGCGAGATCGTAAAGAGATGAATATGTTATTGTGGGTAATGATAGAGACGACTTGAGTAAGGCAGAGCGGAGAAGGGAGAGATCAAGATTTCTCCAAGGGCGACGTAGGATTGTAGGTGTGTGAGGAGGGGTGTGGTTGCGAGCGAGATCAAGGGTGATAAGAAAGTGATCGGATAGATCATGATCAGAGATGGACAGTGAGGTGTGGGCAGCAAAATGATCGTGGACAGCGATGATGTCGAGTGCCCCGCCAAGTATATGTGTGGGGGCAGTGGAGATTAATTTGTTATTGTAGTTGGATAGAATGTTGATGAAGCGGATGGAATCTGTGGAAGAGGGGCGGTCTAGGCGGATATTGAAGTCGCCTAGAACGAGTGAAGGGATTGAGGACAAAGAACAATGAGAAAGGAGGTCAGCGAGTTCGGTAAAAAATAAGGCTGTAGGAGCTGATGAACCAGGACGGTATACAATGGCGAGATCTAGAGTGATCGGGTTAGAATAACGACAAGTGAGCAATTCAAAAGAGCAAGGACTGAAAGGGGTATTGATTTTGCGAAGAGACGCTGGGTGACGCGCGAATGCGACGATGCCGCCATGATTAGAGAATTTAGAAGGGCATGAGCTGAGGGGCGGGCGGATTCGACTAGGGAGCAACCGGCAGAGAGCAGACGGCGAATGGAAAGGTCGTCGGAATCTGAGTGCCAGGATTCGGTGAGGCAGAAGAGATCGTTGGATTGCTTGGTGAATAGGTTGAGGATAAAATCGGATTTATTGGGAATAGATCTAGTGTTGAGGAGACCGAGGCGGAAACCGTGTGCTGTGGCGAAAGAGTCTAGTGGAGAAGACACATAGGAGAGATGAAGCGCCATCGAATTTTTGGACGGGTGTGGACAACTTGAAAATTTCCGTCTATGTTTCGGATGGCGAGTGATGTTTCGCCGTTTTCCTCGCGACGGCGTTTTTCGATGCGGGCTGAAGATATTTGAGCGATTTAAGAAGGGGCGCGATCGGGGAAAATTCGAGTGGTTGAAGATGACATGAGTTTGAATCGTTGAGAGAGGACAGAAGACGCGTGAGAGCGATGCTTGAAAACAATTTTAGGAGAGGGGGCTGGGAAGGATTAGATTGAGAAGATTTGTTTAGACGGATGAATGCGACAGGAGAAATGTCCTTGAAAGGATGGTTTATTCGCAGGAACAATAGACGAGAGGATGGATCTGAAGGCGGAAACATCGTGGTCCAGACGTGCTTGTGGAGATAAGGAGTTAGAAGGCGTGATATTAGTAGCAATGACGCAACGATCGCGAGAAGCAAAGCGCTTCCGTAAAGGAGGACGACTGACGTGAGTAGTGAGATCACGATAGAAGAGCTGGCAGTTGATGATTTGGAGGGATTTGGTTTGACGACGGGAGACATAGAGGATAATGATAATAAAGAGGGTGGCAAGCGATGTGAGGAAAGGTTATGAGTGGGAGGATAGTGGAGGTTGGTGGAGGTGATTTTGATTGATGGATGCAAGTTATTGAGAAACGAGACAGGAAGGACGGGACGTGGGGTGTCGGGGAGTGAAAATACATTAGTTGTAACAATTTGCGGCTCCGTCATTGTCTCGGTAGATTTATCATAAACTTGACACAATCCATCTTGCTGCGATACAATTTGCGGCTCCTTTACGGTCTCAGTAGATTTATCAGAAATTTGAGAAATTCGATCATGCTGCGTTGCCATTTCCAATTGCTCCAAGCGTTTTATTAACAAGTTGATTTGTTTCGCCGCACAGAATCCGCAGTAGAACGGTGGCCCGCCGCAAGTTTCCTGACCCAAAGCACAATTATGTGTTACTGATGTCCAGATTTGACAGCCGCTAGCGGAGCATTCCACTTGTATGTTCTCGAGCTTGCCGGTTTTATCGGTATCAACAGAGACTGCTCGCTTGGCTTTTGGTAGATTTTTCTTGGCTCCCATTAACTGTAGGTTGCGATAGTTTACAATTTTTAAAACCGCGCTCCTTGTTGTGTGTTTAAGCTGTTTAAATTTTTTGTTTGTGTATTTATGCTGTTAAAATTTTTCGTTGAGCGGAGCGAGTCGATCTGAATCTGATCTGGAAATTGTATTTACTTTAGATTGTAACATTTATAATAACCAAGACTTATGTTAAGGTGTTCGAAGCTGGTATAACCATCATTGCATTCCGATGTGGAAGATTCTTGATCAGGAACAGGGATATGAGATCGCGCTTTTTTAGGCATGACCTTTTGTCGATAGATTGAGCTCAATCCGCGAGCGTAGCGAGCGGAACTGACAGGAATAATCTGGAACTGACAGGAATAATCTGGAACTGACAGGAATAATCTGGAACTGACAGGAATAATCTGGAACTGACAGGAATAATCTGGAACTGACAGGAATAATCTGGAACTGACAGGAATAATTGTATTTACTTTAGATCTCAAACTTTTTTAAGGTCATACAATGTCATGTGTTAGAGTTAATATTATAGATCATCGGGAGGAATTACTATGATACTAGATTTCCACTACCCCCATATTCCTAAATCCAACATGGCAGAGGGCAAATACATGTTCATGACGCATTTCGTGTTTGCTAGAAATAATGGAATAGTAAAATTTCACACACAAAATATGTCTTCTAAATTGAATTTTTTAAAATTTAAACTAAACTTATTGATAAATAAAATCAAAACATGATAAAGCATTTTTACTTGTGATTTCCTTAATATTAACATTAATTTATAAGATTAAATTTGTAAATATTAATTTTTAGTCCTTAAAAACAACCTTTTACGGGTGTTAGATTCCAACAAATATATCAAATAAGTGCTCTGAGTATACGTGATTTATACTATTTAGGAAGGGTCGGCAGCTGGTATTCATCCCATGGCTTAGTCATTAATGTCAGCAAATGTAAACATTTGAGAATTGGTCACTCTCGATTATTTTTCTCTTCGTATAAATTCAGTTCAAACGTCATCGAGTCAGTGAATAATTTTACTGATCTAGGTGTTGTGAACGCATCCTTGATTATTTGCAACACATAGTTCCAAAAGCCAATACCATATCTAATCATCTTCTACAGTACTCTAAGTTTCACTCAAATCGACTAAATTCTTGTATGACGATGTAACTTAAAGTTGGTAACTGACATCAAATATATTACACATTAGACGATTACCACACATCACATACATGTTATCGCCACGTTTGGTATCTCACCGCCTAAGTGGATCCATCAAGAGCCAAAAGGAAAATCTCATATCATATGCTGAAAGTTAAAGGATAAGGAGTCTAACGTATCTTCCGCAAATAACTCACACCTATAACAATGGGGAGACTTGGCAAAGAGTAAAAAACGTCTATTACACAGATAGCACGATAAATTCTAGGCTCTACAAACTCTGGCAGACGATGAATATACAGGACACCGTGTATGTCGACTATAGATGTCAAAACGAGAGTCCGAGAAAATAAACGTCGTTACCATGATATTCTAGCAAACAAATTCGCAGAAAAATTAATAAAATATAATGAATCCAAACGAGCGACGAAAAAGTTAGTAGCGGTAACATGGGCTCACAGCTTCTAGAAGTTCTACAAGAAACTCGGCACTCATGAAGGTTAGCGCGAAATATATAGGATCGCTAGCACAAGAAACCAGAAGACACAATACATTTAAAAATTCTACTGAATTAATGATGATATCGGCGTTCTGCTGTGCGAAAAGAAGAAAGTTTTGTTCGAATGACGTGACTATTTTATGAAAATATCAAACTTAGAGTTCAAAATCCGCCCATTTCATAAATACTGCATGTTAAAGGACCTGTTTCACCCATAATAGTGATTGAAGTTGAGAACGCTGATCAACAAATGAAGTGCGGCAACGCGACAAGATTTGACGACCTAGCTGTTGAACATTGGTAGTCCAAAACTTGGATCTCTGCAGGATAGCTAGCACAGTAATTTAATCAGATAATCAAGGAAAGACAGCCATCAGTCGATAAAAGTTGCAACATAACATAACCTATTTGGAAACAGAAAGGAAACACTGCATACTGCGCAAACTACTGTCCAATCCGCCTCCTCTCGCACATCATGAAAATATTCGAACTTAATAAATAATAGGATTCGAAATATCGTAGATTTGGCTATAAACCAATGTTGTTTCGTCAACAGTGGCGGTACTATTGACGCTATTCGTGCAATATACCTTATTAATATCATAATATTAATATTATGCCTTTTTATTATGCATTAACGAGCAAAAAACCATTAACGTTGCCTTCCTTAATCTCGACAAGGCTTTCGATCACGTTATACACGAGGCTACCTGATATGCGTTGAGATGCTACAAAGTACAGGATGAACTTATTAAGTTGGTCTGGCTGATATATAAGAGATTGACAATTCGTGTGTAAAAAAATTGCACGTTCGAAATATTTCCCAATCACGTTGGTGGTCATCAGGGATTGTCATTTGAATTAGTCCTATGCATTCTTGTTATGAATGTAGTGACGCACGACCTAAACAAATATAAGTCTTCAGAACAAGGTTGATGAATAGAGTACTCGGCTCAAACAGCTTAGTGTGCGCCTAAATGTCCAAAATACCGAATATTTAACGACGGACACTGATCATGAAAATATCATCATGATCGAAAAGCAAGACCTCGTTTGGACGTCAACATTTAGAAACCTTTGATTTAATATTACAGCAGATGGCGATCTCACACAAAGCTTACAACTTAAATATACACAGCATGGATGATGTGGTTGTCATAGTCGGTGTTTTGTGCTATCTCGAAATTAAAAATTGCATCACAGCGAAATTTATAGAAATGTAGTCAGACGCGTTGCGCTCTATAAAGACAAATGCTAGCCAATTACTAAACATGCAGAACATCGATTCGTAAAGATGAAAGTCAAGACGTTGAGGTGGACTGCCGGAGTTACGCGTATAGATCGTGTTTGGAACTAAAATCTCGTGTAAAATTTGGTGTAGGACAGATAAGAGAAAAAAGTTAGCAAAACTTAATTACCTTTATACGGTCATGTTCATCGCACCGTAAAGGCACACGGGCAAGACTTAGGTTTAACCTTAAAGTGGAAGTATAGTTCCCTAAAGGAAGGCCAAGACCTCGATGGATCTACAGCATAATCCGAGATTTAGCAGACATCGGTTAGCAATCGAGATACGTCGCAAACCGCACGAAGTGAAAAAAGTATTTCAAAGTTGCGTACCTTGCCACCATATGGGACAAATGCTGAAAAAAAATAAGATGTATCCTAGTTTCAAATATTGTAAAATATATAAGTGATTTAATGGTAGATGAGAGGAATCCTTGAGAAGTAGATTATAAGTATGTGGCAGCCACAAAAAAATCAACAAATCGGTTCCTAGTACCGTTGGCATCATTATTTTGACTCAGTAGTGCCGTGTACCTTTCAGTGCTTGATGCAGAGGAGGACCATATAATGATATAATATCATTATATAATATTATGTAATATAATGTAACAGTATATAATATAATGATATAATATCATTATATTATATCATTATTAATGATATAATATCATTATATTCATATTAATGAATATAATGATATTATATTATTATATTATATATTTAATTAATATAACGATATTATATTATTATATTAATAATATTATTTATCAGGTCATTGACTTGCACAATACTTTTAGGTAGCTTAATCCATCAATTGGCAGTTACTTGATGCTATTTAATTATTTGGCTAATGATTGATGTCGTAAAGTACATTAATGAACACAATGTCTACTAATAATGTTAAATCCAAACTTTTAAAGTTTTTATAAATCTTGATAAAGTTTAATTTAATTTTTATTTTTAAGCTTCATAAATTTAAAAAATTACTTGATTTACTTTTCACAATATTTTGTTCAGCACTTTTTGTAAGATCCTTTATGTAATTTTTTAATATTAGCTTTATTAACATAAACTTTAATTTTAATTATTTCAATAACGCATATTTTTGCAGATTTAAATTTGTGTACATCATGAGCGCATCAAACTTTCAAGTGTTTGTTAACGATTCAAATGGAAGTGATCCATACACAATTTCTTCAAGTGACATGATTGCTGAGCTAATGTATAAGATCGAAGATCGAACTGGTTTACCACCCAACAAGCAAAACATATTATTCAGTCATTCACTTCTTAACGCTGGAAAGATGATCAGCTATTACAATATTACGGCAGGTTGGTTTTATATCGGAATTTATTTCATGTTTTTAATGCGTTTACATAGAAAAGATTACCTTTTAAAGGATATTATAATCGTAATTTGCAATCATTTTCACCATTATTGGACATTCCTACCTCTTATCGTGTTTTAATTCATGTATTTATTTATATTTTGATAAATTTGTAAAATTTAGGAAAAATCACATAATGGATAGATGAAATTCTTAAGTCCGTTTCCTCAAAATCCTTTAGATACGTTAATGTCTTTCTGTCTTTAATTTAAATAATTGGAGAGCTTAATAATTTCGTTATTAATCATTTTAATCTTTATGTGATTTATTAAGTATTGATAGTATTCACGTAGCTTATTGGATTTTTGCAACTTAAAAATTTTATATTTCATAATTTTATCAACTGATTAATAGTCTATAATGTACATATCAATGATATATTTCCTCTGATGTAATTTTATAATCAGTTGCCTGACAGGATGCCATTAATTTTGCACTGATTTTTCTCATCCCACAATGTGAGAGTGACGGTTATGTCAATTACTTTTGTAGTATTATTAGAGCGGTTAACTAAGTCTACGATTTCTGAAATAAAGTTTAAAAATGTTAATATTTTAACAAATGTTCATGTTAATATTATATTTAAATTTAAATGTTAATATTATATCTGTAGGCACTGCTTTGTTATTAGAATTCAGCCTTTAACTTTATTAAAATCAAATATCTCTAGTTGTAATAAACCATGTTCCGTTATTCTGTTGTTTTAAAAAAGCAACAATTATAGATCTTCTCGTTTAAACAATTGAAATATTTATTTTATATCTGTATTTTTGGTTTTCTTATTAAATTCTATCTTTAAGCTTTGACAAAATTTCCTATACATTGTCTAGGTTCGAACCTGTATCTTGTTGATGGTTTACCCGGAGCTGGTATGGAACCTTCACTCATAATTCTTGCCAAAAATACAAATCAAAAGCGAAAAATATGTAGAGTGTAAGCATTTTAACTGACAACTCTTTTTAATGTAATTTAAATCAACATTTATCAACTTAAAGAACATTTTATTTGCTTCAAAACAAACACTCAAAGTATATGATCAAAGTTAATCGTTGCTGATCATTACTAACTAATTTAATTTTCCAATTTAAAGTTCATTAGATATATTTTGCTTATAGTAGCTGTGGATTACTTACGGCTTATATCTTCGTATATTTTTTAAAGTGCAATTTAATAGTTTTGTTCTTTTGTTTATTGGTAATCTGACGAAGTTCGACATATCCCGGTTAGCTAGCATAAAGATACCTTAAATGCTATTTGTCTATAAATAAATATTTGAAAATATTTCTTTGATTTATTATATTTATAGGAACAAAGAAATTAGTTCTATTGCAAAAAGGTAGAATTTTTTAATAGTTCCTTCTTAATCAGGAATTTACAAAGAATTTATTCAAACTTAAATGGGTTCTTAGCTAACATTTAGAGGTCTAGAATTTTAGTTGTCTAAATGCTGAACTTAAAATGCATAGTCATAATATATTTCTCCCCTTTTAAATATCTTGTAATTTATATTTTAAACTAAGAAACTTTTTTTTATTGTTTTTAAATTACTTTTGATATAATCGTCATTTACATTATAAAAGACTAATTTATACCTCTTTGGTAATTATCATTAATCCCTGCATACCGTGATTTTCGGTTTTGCAGTTTTCATCATTTTACGGATCTACTCGAACGCAATTGAGGTAATAGCTAAACTCTCACAAGTAATACATTACATATCTTGTAATGTAATTTCTACGGTTTTAGAAATAGTCTTCATTCTATATTTTCAATGTTCAAAGTAACACATTTCTTAGCATATTTAGAAACATCTGTTCATTACGAAGGTAACGTTTGCTCTTTCAATTGTTTAGGTGTTATGCACGAAATTCAATAAATGCAACGAACTGTAGGAAGCGCAAATGTGGCCATTCAACTAAACTCAGATTGAAGAAATCTCCGAAGGATTAAACATATGTTTGATGTTTGGTGGTAACGCAAGTGTGTTTACGAATAAATATACATCAAGTTATCGCTATACTCTCTTCAGTTTTCATTTTTCTTCTGTATTTTTATAATTTTAACATTTGATGAACATTGAATGTGTTTGACTTAAGTTAATATAAATGACCTCTACATGTTATATTTTGTATGACAATTTTTGCAATTCACGGAATTCAAATTATATTGACATACGAAATATATTTTTATATGCAATTTAAGAAAACATTATAAACCGAAAATAAATAACAGAAATATAATAGCCAGATCCTTATTTCACAAATATTATAATTAATTGTGAATTACAAAACATTCCGTATATTCGTTTTTACTTCTACTAATTTTAGTAGACTAATAATAGTGGGTCCTGCCACCACAAAGTTTGCTTCAATCTAGGCGAAATCATGAATAATTGCATGTATGGTATGCTTAGAAGCTTTAGTAATGAACCAAATAATCTAGGAAACAGATTTGTGTAATTTTCTAAAAGATTAGCTTAGTAAAAAAACTATGACCATATTCAAGACAAATGGTCATAATTATTTGTGATCTGCAAGCTGAATGCGCCTTAAGGCAACTGCGTCATTTAGCGCTCTAACATTGAGTACACCGTTCAATCGCTACGAACAAACTTCACATGTACAATCGATATACAATGTATTTAACACATCAAACATGTAATCGATATACAATGTATTTAATACAATAAATAATCATGAAACTCTTAAAAGCATTTGATGTATTTGTCTATCGCTTAGGCACACAATCTGAAGTACATTCAAACAAAGACTGTAAGAAAATCAAGGATTATATTCAGTGAAGGGTTTACTCAGTGAGAACCACACGCAATAGCGGATTTTGCAATAAATTACCAGATAAATTTCATGATTCTTTTCAAGTAAGCCAGTTGGTACCGAATAAAGTCTTTTTGTTTTAATACCAAATGGTATTGGGGACGTTTTATCAGAATAAGGATTAGAAATCATCAGGAGGAAATGCTATGTTATCAGGTTTCGGGCCCTATTCCTCGACCCAACATATCTGCAGAGCCAAATACATCTAATGAAGTATTTCATGTGATGAAATTTGATTATCTTGTGGATCTTATTCTAATACAAAGCATATCATTTTTATGGACCTATTAGTATTTCATGTGATGAAATTTGATTATCTTGTGGATCTTATTCTAATACAAAGCATATCATTTTTATGGACCTATTACGTTAATTTATAAATTTTAAACTTTATATTTTAATAATATATTGTTAAAGTATAATTCTACATTATAAGACAAAGAAAAAATTCATCAAACTTGCTTAGAAATTAGCAGACACATAATTACGTCATATTAAAAATATATAGTTTCAATATTTTTGACATAGATTATATATTTCTGGGTAAACAAAGTCCACAGTTCAATGGCAACTTGTCAGTAGAACAAATTAGATCAGAAAACTGAGTTTACGTATTTTCGATCAGATAACTTAGTATACGTTAACGTAGACTCAGTTAGCTGATTTAATTATACCATTTATAAATTAAAAATGAGGATTAAATAAATGAGGATTTTAAAATGTTTAGATTAGATAACTGAGTCTACGTATTTTATAAAATAAAGATAAATAATTATAAATAATAAATAATTATATGAGATTTTATGCAATATTTATTTATATAACGATAATATTTAGAACAAATCATGTAAGTTAACTGAGTCCACAAATAAAAATAAATTATAAATAAGTATACACGATTTTATAGAATTTATTATATTTAAAATTTAAAATTGAAATTTAAAAACCAAATATTTGAATAAAAATATTTATATAAATATTTTATAAAGTAAAATATTTATATTTTGAATATTTATATATTTATAAATATTTATATTTTCTGTATATATAAAGTAGAAAATTTAAGACAAAAAAATCAATTTTTATTTATTGACTAATACATAATATACGATGTATACGAACTGATAGACAATTATCGGCGTTCAACCAATAGCTTTTCGAGTTTTCACACGTTTATTTTAGTAATGCAAAACTATACTTGATAAAAATAAATTTGAAAAAGTCATTTCTTTAAATGTTTATACCTGAATTGTCTCAAAGCGTTAGAAGACTGCTTAAAGTTTTAAGCAGTCTAAGTTTTAAGTTTAGCAATTGAAAAAGTTTAACTTTTTATATTTATTAATCTGACCAGCTAACTGAGTCTACGTACATTATATTATAATAAATTAAAAATAAATATTAATTATAAATAATAAATAAAAAGATATTAGATTTTATACAATTAATTTTAATATAAAAATTTTAAAATAAAAATCAATTTTTATGAATTGACAAATAATACTATTTACGATGTATCCGAATAAGAAATAGAGGTCATCATGAAAAACTGATATTTTATCGGGTTTCTGTCCCTATTCCTATGCTGCTATGCTATACCCAACATAGCAGCAGATCTAAAATACATCCTAATGACGTATTTAATATAATGAATTAAATCAGCTAACTGAGTCTGCGTATTTAATATAATTATAAAATAAACAAAACATAATAATGCTAAATCAAAATTTAATAATTAAATAATAAAATTAATAATTGTTTTTAGATAATTGTTTTCAAATTTTTCAAAAAGTTACATTATGGATTTGTTTGATATTTTAGATTTTCTATAATTTAAATAAAAATAAAAAATAAAATTTAAAATAAACGTCATTTTTATGAATTGACTAATAAATAACAGACGTTGTATCAGAATATGAATTAGAGGTCATCAGGAGGAACTGCTATGCTATCAGGTTTCGGCCCCTAACTCCTCTACCCACATAGCAGCGGGGCCAAATACATGCTAATGATGTATTTCCTCTGAAATAACTATCTAGTATCTTATTCTAATGCAAAGTATATTATTTATTATCCATTTATAAAAATTTGCCACTTAAGAGTTTAAATTTATTCTTTATATTATTGTGTTGATTTATATATTTTACTATTTTCTGCTTGATGTTATTTTTATAGTACCTAGTTTAAAATATGTATCTATTAAATTATTTAATGATTTTGAAGAAAGCCAATATCATTACATATTGTTGCAATTCTTAAAATTTCATTATTTATTGTATTATATTTTATATTATACGGTATGCATGAATGCTCATGCAAAAATATGTTTCTTGTAAATTTAAATATGCCATCTTTACGATATAAATTAATAGTAGTTTTAGTTAATGTTAATTTAATGTTCATATCTAGATATACACCTTCTTTATCATTAATATTGATTTTGTTAAGAATAAGGCTTTCTGGATAAATGTGCTCACTAATTGAATAAAAAATATTAGAATTAAATACACATATATCACCCATGTATCGAAACATATATTTCAAATATTTATATAGTTTAGATTTAGTTTTTACACAGTTATGAACAAATTCATATTCTATAAAGCTTAAAAACAAGTCAGCTATAATTGGGCTACTATTACCAACCATTGGAACACCTTTTACTTGTCTAAATATAGATGTCCCTACTTTTAAATAATTTTGATTTATCAAAATATTTAAGGATTCTATTAATTCAATTTTATCGATATATTTATATTTATTTGATGGTTTAATTTTTGTTAGATAGGCGTTATAATTATTATAAGATATATATGTATATCATTTTCCGAATATAAGGTTAATTAATTTTACTAACGCTTCTTTAATATCTACTAAATCTAGATTTGTATAAAGCGTACTAAAATCGTATGTATTTATATTTTGAAAATTTATTCCTTTTGTCTGTTCTCAAAATTCTTTTGTAGAATTAATACTGAAATAGTGTTTTATACCAGTATTAATTTCGATTACCTTGCAATATTTTTTTAAATGTGCTTTAATTACTTTAAGTATTTTATTCATATAGACAGAAAGTGGTTTTAATGTACATTTAAACGCACTACATATGAACCTAGGTTTTATTTGATTTTTATGTAATTTTGGATTCCAATATAATATAGGTATAGTTTTATTATCTGATTCAACCTTTATACCCATTTTATCCATTACAGAACAGTGACTTGTAATAATTGTTTCTAAACTCAACTCACTACGTTCATATGTTGGATTTACATTTAAATCATTAGAATTAACCTCTTTCACTAGTATATCATAATAAAGCTTTTTGCATCTGAAGACAAAGTTATTACTAGCTTTATCAATAGTTGTTATTATATAGTTATCCTTTAATTTAGTAAGTTCTTTATACATATCTTTATTAATTTTATCTTTCCTTTTATAATTGTTTGTTATTTTCATTTTATTTTTAATTTTATCAAATATATAATCTTTCCAAATGTTAATCTTAGATATATTCGAGCTTTCACTATTAATCAGCTTACTAAAGTAATCATTTAAGTTATTATATAACGAATTGTAATAGACAGTTTTTGTGATACAAAATACTATAATCGTACAATAAATATTAATAATAACAATAGGAAATATGCATTAACCATAAACCTCATTAATAAATGTATAGATAACATAAATATAGCGGGACTTTCACTATTAATCAGCTTACTAAAGTAATCATTTAAGTTATTATATAACGAATTGTAAATTATATTTTTGTCGTTGTTATTATTTAATCTATATTTATACCCTTTCGATAGCAGCTTTCTTAATTCACAATTTTCAATTAATTCTAGATTATGGGTACATATATGTTCATTTATTTATCAAAACTAAGACTTTTACAATTGCATTCTGTTTCCATTATGTTTCTAATATTATCGTTACATATTGATTTTAATTCTTTATTATAATTACAAATTTTTCGTCCTAATGGTGGTAGTAGTTTATACCTTATTTTAGGAATATATTTACTTAAATCTGACCCTATTATTTCTTTACTTTTAGAATTATTTAAAAGTCCGGCTATATTTATGTTATCTATACATTTATTAATGAAGTTTATGGTTAATGTATATTTTCTATTGTTATTATTAAGATTTATTGTACGATTATAGTATTTTTTATTACAATAACTGTCTATTATACAACTTAGCCTATCATAGTCGTTAATTAATTTTTGATTTATTGAACATATGATATCTTTAGATATAATATGTTCAATAATATAATATAATATATAATATAATATATTCTTTAGGAATATATTTACTTAAATCTGACCCTATTATTTCTTTTTTAGTTACGATATTACTTACGATACAATTATATATAGTACCATTTGAAAAATAGATGTAAATCTGAGATTTAGGGTGTTTAAGTGATTTGAGGAAAAAAGAAATTTTTTCAAATATTAACTAAACCTAGTTTTTGACATTTGATGTTTTTTCTATATATTGCAATTCACATGTACAAAAAGCACGTATTTAAAGTTTTATACCCATGTAATTTTGATGTATATGGAATGTTTATTTTGATTTATGTAGCATAAAGTACGTAGACTCAGCTATCTGGTATAATTTATATAAATCTTAATTTTATATATCTATTTATTATTTAAAATTATCAAGCATTATTTTTTATTTATAAAGTACGCAGATTCACATAGCTGATCTTACATCGTATATTATTGAATAGTCAAAATATAATTAAAATTTAATTATAATTAATATTAAATTTAATATTTAATATTAAATTTATTAAATTTATATACCTTGTAATTGTATAAACCGGGTATATTAAACCTTGTAATTATATAATATTATTATAATTAATTAAATTTAATTATAATTATATATAATTATATATTTATATAATTATATTTATATATAATTATAAAGTAAAATTTTAATATTTACTTTAAAAATTTTTTAATATTGCAAATTATAATATCACGCAATTTATTAGTTTAAATTTGATATACTTTTCCAGTTATTATGACGATATGATTTTTGATGAGTATTTGTTTATCCTGCACGCTGCTGTTGTCTATAAGCCAACATCAGTTGTCTTATATCAGTTGATATTAACACCATAAATGACTGGTCGATTTTGAACGGCTTAAAATTTAATTTGAAAAAGTGTGCCTACATTTGCATATCAAGACGATCGGCCGAGTCAGCTCATATTTATCATATAAACAACAGTGTTATTCTTAGGACGAACTCATACAAGGATCTAGGTGTTTATGTATGTCTAACTTATCGACACGTTTACATACTGACACTACATGTTCCAAAGTGAGAAGGGTCATGGGCATGATTCGCCGAGCTCTTGTTCATATTGACGTATCATTCGCCGGCCTATTACCCAATCACCTTATGAGAACGCAATAATCTAGGAGTCTGTCTTCCGATCAGCAACTAAAATGGTAAAAACTGTTAGACATATGGAATATCAGGATTAACTTTCGAGTTTGGGAATGAGATCACTTCGATATCTGCGCGACAAGGCGGACCTGTGCCTAGCCTGGCAGATTTTACACGACAATCGCCATCTACTCAGATCGCTTATGCATACGCGTGATATAACCTAACTTCGTGGTAATCAGTTCATGCTAAAAACAGAACGATGACGCTACAAACGAACGTCCATATACTTCCAGCGAATCGTTAATACTTGGAATCACCTTGCTGACTCAACAGTTGCATCCTCGAATCTGGCTTCTTTTAAATGAAATCTGGAGTAAGATCCCTTCTTGAAGACGAAGACCGAGTCAGAGAACATATGAACAATAGCATGTACCCTCTACATTTTCATTTTCTACATTTACTTTTTCCTATTGTGACGCAACTTGTAATGAGCCTTGCTGCTCACTTTGTTGTCAATTGATAATAATAATCAGTTATGTTATTATTAGTGAACCTCATCAGCTACTAATTAGTAGCTGATTAGTGAACCTCATCAGCTACTAATTTAATACTTAACGCTTCAGTACTCTTCGGTACTTTTAATGTGCGCTGACGATCGCTCGACTCGTCTGCATTATTGAAAATGAGATTGAATTTCGTCTTACAAATTTATTTGAAATCATTTCTGATTTCAAATTAAATCTGCGTTGGTAGGGCAATATGCTGCCTTCAATTTGAAAACCAACCTGTTTTTTTTCAAGTAATTGCTATTATCAAACCAGTTATCTATAGTGCAATAGAAAGTAGTTAATATAGTAATATAAAGAAATGATCGGCAGCCAAAAAGGACTGAAACGTGAAACGTAGATATTGAATCAGTAGCTCATGATGTCTATGTATAATGAAATGTAGCGTACTGCTGTTAGCTTATAGATAGGATTAAAGCAGCGTACATGATAAAAATAGTCATAAAAATTTCAATGGTATCAATGACTGAAGTTATACACATCGCATACACTATATCGGCATTTCTGCCTCCGACTGTCTTTCTTCTATCTACAAACGTCTCTCCAATTTCCATCTCATTCTAAACACGACAAGTCCAAAATAATGTGGATCCTCCGCCGTAAACCGAACATATCCCCTCCCACTGTATATTTTGCCTCATCGATCATCCCCATAGTCCACAATCTCACTTTCTTAGGCTTCAATTTCGATAATCACCTTTCCCTTAAACCCTTAGTCTGCGACAAGGTCCGCTCTTCTAACCTTATTCTCCGTGACATCCGCTGTATCCGCATCCCTTATCGACTTCTGTTCTTGTATGTCTCTTCTTTTATCGCTTCTTTTCCCCAAAATCGATTACTGCATTAGCCTTTTCGCCAATTCTCCAAAATCCATCATCCTACCCCTACAACGAATAATCAACTCCGCCGTTCGAGTGATCTTTCGTCTCCTTCACTTTGACCACACATTCACATATATTGCCCAACTCTCATGGCCCACCATCCACATCCGCATCAAACTCTGCCTTCTCGTAACTTTTCGTCTCAACGCTGTCGGCTCCCCATCGTTCATCAACCTTCCTTTCTTAAACGTAACTCGCCTCACCTCGCTATCACTGCGTTTCCCTTCATACCCTCTTACTCCACGTTTTCAATTACTTCAACAACTACGGTATCCGATCCTTCCTCGTCGCCGCCTCACTCGCCTGGAATCAACTCCCTCTCGACGTCCGCCGCGCTCCCTCCTTTATCACATTCAAATACCTCCTCCGTTCCTATCTTCTCGACACATGATTTACATTTTTGTTTTGTTGTGGTCACGTAAGCGTGCGCTGGCACGCATTTGCCACGTTAAAATAATTTTTTAAAAATAAAAAAAACATTAAAAAATATTCGAAATTCCGGCCTTGTACATGGATCATTGTCAATGTTCATCTACAGAATAACAAATACAATGTTACAAACTCAGCCGTGGCCGGTCCCAAGCCCGTGCTGAGAATGGAGGAGGGTTGTATAAACAAGACCCGTTTATCAATTAGACGCAAAGAAAGAACTAAATCGCTTGTATGCAAGGGTTAAATGAACATACTAAACAACTAATCTAAACGAACGGACTTTGCGAACGATCTGAACGAACGGTCTGAACGAAAGGTCTGAACGAACGGTTTGAACGTACAGTCTGAACGAACGGTCTGAACGGACGGTTTGAACGAACGGACTGAATGAACAGACTTAACTTACGGACTGAACAAACGGACTGAACGAACAGACTTAGCGAACGGACTGCACGAACGGACTTTACGAACGGCTGAACGAACAGACTGAACGAACAGACTGAACGAACAGACTGAACGAACGGACTGGACGAATGAAGTGAACGAACGGACCGAACGAACGGACTGAATGATCGAACTGAACAAACAATATATACGAATGGACTGATCATTCAGACTGAACTCTTCTGCTAAATTATATTAGTGGGCTTGTAAGCGCGCCGTTCGCACGCATTTGTCACTTAAAAAATAATTTTATCTTTTTTATTATTAAAGGGAATAATACAAAATTTCAATGTTGAAAGACTCTAAGGGTTCAAATAAACCCCCGTCTTATTGATTTTAGGTTTGATTTTTTATATTAACAGTGCGTTTTGATTTTTTATATTAACAGTGCGTTCATTATTTGAAGTTTCTTACAACTGGTATTTCGTAAAAGTATTTTTGTGCTATCGATCAGGTGATCTGTTGATTTTGTAGAGAATCAGGTTTTTCCATCATATGCTTTTTAATGGCGTCATTATATGTATGCTGTTTTGAACGATTTTCAATCGTCTGTGTCGTATAGCGATGCATGTAATATGCCGGTCCTACATCCGGCTTCGTTGCACTGAAATTGATACAATATCCGAGGTCTTAGTTTTGTCTTCTAATAGTGCATTCTTGATTAGAAAATTGCTGAGTTTTTTTATTTCTGTAGAAAATTCTCACTTCAATATCGCTCTTGGCTACCAAGTTGTTTTTAAGGTTGTTTCTTAGTTGCATCTCCCTATGGTGGTAATTGTCCGTAATTTGATTTTGGTAATAAATTTTTAGAACGTCATTATCGGTTGGTAGGCAGTCAGGTTTTGGTCTATCGACGACAGTACGAGATAAGTTATCTGTTACCTTGTCTATAAATCTTGAATTATAGCCGATAAGGACGCTGTAAAGATTTATTACCAAAATCAAATGAGGGACAACAGCACCTGCTCAAAGAAAATTGCGGAGACATGTACATTTTGAAAAACATTGTAATTTTCTGAAGACGCTAACAAAGGCTAGCGAAATATAAAATAAAATTTTTCTTCTTTCTTTGATTCTTTAGTTCAATAATTCTTTATCAAAAAATTACAAAATATTTTAAAAATATTTCGATTTAATATTGTGAATATTGCTTACACGAGCCGCTATTCTTCATTGGTCAGTTTGGTATTATCCTCGTGTGGTTGTTTGAATCCTATCAGCATCACTGTACACTACAAACAGCGTGGGTGGACCTCATCACAGTGAACCCACTCCTACATTTCGTGTTTCGGTCCTATTACTGTTTCTGCTGAACTCCTTGTCGCCGGAATATAAACCAGCATTTCGGCGATTGACAATTGATTTCTTTTGCTAAAACAACAGTATTATTATAGTCAATATTGTGATCTAAATTTAAACTATGGTCTACAATAGTGCTACTTAGGCCATTTTGGAGTCTGCATTTGTGTTGTTTTAATCTAGTCTATAATGGCTGGCCTGTTTGACCCACATATATTTTAACGCATTCTAAACAAGAAATTTTATAGACAACTCCATCATTATCATGTTGGGGTTTCTTTTTCAAAATGTTCTGTAACTTCGGTATTTTACTATTTGAATTATTTAATGTTTTATTGTTTGAAAAAAATCTTTTGAAATTAATATTGCAAAAATTATTTATAAATGGCAATCCAATGTATTTCTTTTCTCGTTCTGAACCAAAAACAACATCTTTATCAGTTTTGGTACTTTTATAGAAAGCCTTTTTAATTGCCCATTATGGAAAACCGTTTTTATCAAATAGAATTCTAATTATCTTATTATTTGCTTCAAGTAGTTCATTTATATCGGAAACAATCATCTTACTTCGTAAAAACAAAGAATTGACAGCAGATATTTACCAAAAGGTTGGGACATTGGTATTCAACGAAACGATATTTAAATTATTTGAATTTTTATAATAAACGAAAGTACGAAAGTATAAAATTTGTGTAAAATTAAATAATCTTTCTTTTCATTGATGTTGCAACCAATTAAAGAAAATAAGATTATCAGCATCATACATTCTATCTAATTTGAATTGCTTATTGTAAGTACTTAAATAATTTGTAAATAAATTACTGAAATAATTTTCTGAAGATGATAGCAGAGGTTAGCGAAATATCAAATAAAATTTCCCTCTTTTTGATCCAGCTCCAATAATTCTTTATCAAAAATGGATCATTATCAACTATTTATAATCTTTGACAATTAACTAATTGATTATCAACTATTTACAAAGAAAACCCTTTGATAATTTGAAACCCATGGTAATCCTATCTATTTTTTTCTCGTTCTGGGCCAAAAACAACTTGTTTATCCTTTTTGGTACTTTTGTAAAAAGCCTTTAAATTGCCAATGATGAAAAACCTTTTTTATTTAATAGAATTCCAATTATCTTATTATTTGCTTCAAGTAGTTCTAAAACTATTTTTGCAAACAGTTATGTTTCAGTGATCACATACTTGTTGGAAATTCTTACAGCAACTATTGGAACAAATAACTTTTATTTTCAATAAAATCAAAAAAAAATATTTTTTTTTGTATTTTACTATTATACAAAACAATATTTTTCGCCAAATCTTTCGATTACGGTTTTTTTAGTTGCTGACAATCTGAAATTTCATAAATGTGCACTTAAAAATATTGAATCAAAATTATAAAACTAAAAATTACGTCATCGATTTAAATCAAATTAATTCAGATTGGGTTATTATGTAATTGTTGCTGACCAACAGTTGCGTCTTTATTAATCAGATTTAGCGGTGAAACTATAAATTAACATTAGACTATAATTTAGCTTCAAATAATTCTAAAGTCGTAAAACTGAGCAGTTGAAATCATAAGATGATAACAGTCGCGAAGAGCTTTAGACAAAAATTTCGTTAATTTTTTCTATTGATAAAATTTAAATAATGAATAATAAAAAATTGTCATTTAAACACTTTTGTTTTATTGTAGATAAATGTCTTTGTCTCTTTCGTCTAGCACTTACAACAGGCAAAATTGGGAAGACTCGGTATGTGAAAAAATATGTTTTAGCTTGGTTACAATTTGATAATTTATGATAGGATTTTCCAGTACTGTGTGAAACCTGTCTCGGTGAAAATCCCTATATCAGAATGATTAAGGATAGATACGGTAAAGAGTGTAAAATTTGTACTCGTCCATTTACCGTTTTCCGCTGGTGTCCAGGAGCCAAAATGAGGTACAAAAAAACCGAAATTTGCCAGACATGCAGTCGTCTAAAAAATGTTTGCCAAACTTGCCTTCTTGATCTTGAATACGGTATGTATGTAAAACATTCCAGTAATATTTTATGCAGACAGTTTTTATCGACAAATATATTAGTGCATGGGATATAAGTGAGTAAAAGGCCGTGGCTTTATCTGTCTTCATATACCTTTATTCTATTTAATTAAAAGCTAATGTCTTATTGAACTAGACTAAAACTCGTAACTTGAATACTCAAATACGTATTAATACGTGATCTCGTATGGTAGCAGTAGCGTGAACAATCGTTAATGCATTATTCTCCTTTAAATTTTGATTTGTAAAAACAAATCATCAACTTTTTAAGCTTTTAAAAGTTGATTAATTAACTTTTATTTAATTAATTAAAAATTAATTAAACAACTTTGTGATTAATTTTTAAAAGTTGACAATTTGTTTTTAAGAAATCAAAATTTAAACATTTTAAAGATTTGGTAGGATTGAGAGACATGCGCAAAGAAATTAGATGTTCTGATAGAGCACCAAGACAATTCGACAAGGATATGAAACGTTGGCTTATGGAATGAGGATACGAGTGAGAATAAAGAAGTATATCGTCGGCGTACTGCATTTCTCTGAAGCAGAATATATTAGTTAAAAAAGATAAATCTCTAAGAAAAAGCGTAAAGAGAATATGGCCAAGTACTACACATTGAATTAGAATGGACATAAATGATCGATAGGAGAGATACGAAGAGAACCAAGCAAAGATAGACGAAGAGAAGTCATAATGATAGCGAACACGATAAAGAAAGATTTTGTGATCGACAATGCTATATGCAGATAAAATATCGAGCGACATTACCCCACTACAAAGTCCTTTGTCACGAGCGGAAAGCCGATCATAAAATACGTTATGACATGCTAGTTCGGCGGAATGATTGGAGCGGAACGCAAATCATAAAATACATTATGACATGGTAGTTCAGTGGAATTATTGGGGCGGACGGCATATTGACAAGGAAGTTAGAGCTTCGATAAAGAGAGATATTTGTTGATCTGATAAAGGTGTTCAAGAATTTTGCATAAGGTTGCTAGAATTGATATTGGGCGATGAGATGAAGGAAGAGAGGGGTCAAGCGAGGTATTTTTAAGTAGGGGACGAACAATGGCCGTTTTCTAAAGAACAAGAAATATTCCATTCCGGATAAACGATTTAAAGAGGCCGGTAAGGAAAGGTGTAAAGTCTGCTGACAACAATTTGAGAATTTTAGTAGGAATAGGATATGCATGATAGGACTTATAGGTTGACAAAATAAGAAGGCAAGAAATCTAATTTTCAGATACTGCCATTAGGTAAAAGAGCTCAGGGATACGAATAGGCGGGATACAAGAAGTTTGTGTAAGGACGTGATAGAATTGATTATATAAATAGATTTGAAATTTGGTAATCGGAGAATTGAGAATGATCAAGAGTGAAGGTGACAAAGGAACGAGAAAGTAGAGAATTTAGAGTTTTTTATTTAGTTCGAGAGTCATTGGCGGAAGCCTGCTTGTTTCTTCAAACACTATGTGCCTTAGAACGCAGAAGTTGCCTATGCGAACGACGAATAGCAAAGAATTGATTACGATAAATGGAGGAGTCAAGTGCTGAAGATAGTCTTAGATAAAGATTATAAGTTCTGAAAGAACGACACAGGAGGCGTTTTGTATTCACACACACTCAGAGGAACTGATGGTTTCGGATCATATTCCTCGACTTAACATAAAATTTTATAAATTAAAATTGATTAAAATTAAAATTTAATTGAATTTATCAATTAAATTTTATAAGTTCAATCAAATAACACGGTCCTATTTTCCTTTAATCATACATTAATTTAAAGTTTTTTGCTATTTTAGTGAAAATTTAAGTTATTTTGTAACCAAAATCTATATTATTTGACCATTCTAACATAAATTAGCGAAATATTAAAAGAAATAAATTTATATCATCTATCCCACTTTAACATTAAAATTATTTATTTGATTTTAATTTAGATTACATTTTGTTTAGTAGTGAATTCTGTAATTGCAAAATTCGTTTGAGTTATGACTCAAATCTATTTAGGCCTACCTGTCGAAGTTCGTGATACAGCATTAAAAATCAGCAAAGAAATTCCGCATACTCCAGTAAATCGAGAATATTACATGCAAAATGTTGAACGAGAGGTTTGCCATGACCATTCAATACTTATTTTTAACTTGGAAACTTTAGCTTGAGGCTGCTGGCCCAGGTGGACAATTGAAATTACATGGTGAACTTGGTAAAGCTATCCCACCTAGTGAGATGTTATTAAAGCTCGCACGCACAAGCCCTTACTATAAAAGGAACCGTCCTCATATTTGTTCGTTTTGGGTAAAAGGAGAGTGTAAACGTGGCGAAGAATGCCCTTACAGACACGAAAAGCCTTCGGATCCAGATGATCCTTTATCAAATCAAAATATCAGAGATCGATATTATGGCACAGACGATCCGGTGGCGGAGAAGTTATTAAAGCGCTACAATGAAATACCGAAATTAGCACCACCCGAAGATAGATCAATTAACACGCTTTATGTAGGCAACCTTCCAGATGACATATCAGAAAAGGATCTAAGGTAAAATGTTTATTTCTGGATAAAATGCTTTTGCATCCATAAAGTTATTTAATTTTTCCTTGAGATTGCATTTTTCGTTTAATTAGAGATCAATAGCGTTTACTTGTTACTTAAATATTAAATTATAAGTTATTAATTATTCTATAAGTTATAATTCGATTTATAAATCAAATTATATTAAATCAACAGGGAGATTCACCATAACCCTCTTATTCTGCCTTGCTATGGACGATCTGACTAAATGTCTTAAAGCTTACCTCAATATCTGGTACCTCGACGACTGTGTACTTGGCGGAACTCCGGGCTACTTGTCTCGGACATTCAGATTATCAAAAACGTTATTCTAAACCCAAATAAATGCGAGATTATCACAATGTCTAATACATCAACCTGATCTATTGCACTTCACCTCCCAGGGTGCACAATTATATCTCATACGAAAGCAAGTCTTCTCGGAGCGCCATTATGCAGCGATGAAAACATTCACATAGCTCTGGACGAAACTATATCCGAACTCCGCCTAGCGGGCGCACGGCTAACTGAACTGAGCTCTCATGACGCTCTATTCCCCTACGCCATTGTATCATTCTTCCTAAAATCGGCTTACTCCTCAGGACCCATCTGTGCTTTCGCAGCAAAAGCCTTTCGACCTTCGATGACGTTGTGAGACATCAACTAACTAAAATATTGTGCATCCCTCTTTTTGATCACGCGTGGCAGCAAACGACGTTACCAATTCGTTTTGGCGGTTTCGGCATTCGACATTCTTTCGAGACGTCATCCCCACATTCGTCGCTTAAAAAAGTGGTATACATAACTTGGTTAGACATATGCTTCCCCGTGAGCTTAGTCGCAACATCGCGTTTCACGATCGTGACTGCGCCGATGCAACCCTTCGGTGGTGATCAGCTTAGACTTTCAATTGGATAAAACATTTCAGAAACAATGGACGGATAAGCTCTATGGGATGCACTACAAACGCTTACTGGATGGATCTGGAACTCCGTAGGCACGAAGGTGACTGCTGACCGTTGTCTTGAAATAGTCGAGCGCATTCTTTAAAGCTGTGCCTATCACGTCAGTGGATACGAGGCTCTACGACCAATCGCAATCGATTGCTGTCGCACAGATACTGGGAGTATACTACAGCCAGTCTTTCAAATCCGCTTGAGATCAAACAATCGAGCGGAACATCTCACATGCGTTGGACTGCTGCAGATCGAATGCTCGCCACTTACGCCCCATAGCAGTTAATCAGATCCTGAAGATGGCCCTTCAAACTTTTGGATTGCCGTCAAGGTTAGAGCTTACAGTCTTTATGCGAGATAAAGGAAAACGACCAGATGGCGCTACATTGTTGCTACGGAAAGGCTGCCGAAATCTGGTATGTGACTTCACATGTATGAACACCCTTGCGACCATTCATTTGGCTCATGCTGTGTATTCCGGTGGCTTTGTCACTCGTCACGCACAAGACGGAAAGGGCCTCAAGTGCAGGCACTTTGATTCTAACATTTTCCATTTTGTGCATGTCGCCGTCGGCCAGAACGCACAGTCGGCCATCGCTGCCATTGGAAAACGACTGTCGCGGACAACGGGAAACATACATGCTTTGAGCTGGTTGATGCAACTAATCAGTGCGGTAATTCAGCGCGGAAATGAAATATAATCAGTACAAGATTTCCGGATCAGTTATAGATTTGCTCTCTTTGTTAACCAATAATTTATTACTTCAGTGATTACTTTTGTCGATCAGTGCAGCGCGGAAACGCCGCCTGCTTTTTAGAAGTCGCTGAAGACTACAAATTAAATTCATTTAACGGATTTATTTAATCTCAAAATTTTTCTAAATTTAGAATTTCTGCAATTTAAATTAATTTAATTTGGTATTTTTGTAATCTAAACTAATTTAGCTTCCTTTAATTAGAATTTGGTTCTTAAATGTTTCAATCAATGAAACGCAAATACACACATAAATTGAAATTAGTTCATTTGTTCTTAACAATTTTTATTTTGAATCACCTAAAATTCCTATTGTAGACCTTCCCCTGATCTACATTATCATATCTAGGTGCCTTAAATTTATAATTTGTAGCCCCTTGAGATATATTACATGTTGCCCATTAGAATGACTCACATGAGAAAGCCACTTTAAAGATAAAATAAATCGTCGTTCGTTGGATCATTGGTTGGATCGTTCGTTGGATCGACCGTTATATCGTTCGTTTGCATTACATATTTTATTGTATATTTTATCTTTTGTATTTTTATATCTTTAATTTTTCAGTGGCCCCTTCAGATCTATTACATGTTGTCCATTTAAATGTCTCGTATGAGAAAAGCCCTTTCGATTTACCATATGCGGTTTTTTAAATATATTATATATAGCCCATTGATATCTACTATATAATGTAGATCTATATAATAGAATATAATGTATAATATATAATATGATATTATTAATATATTATGTATATTATAATATAATGTAATATAATATAGTTAAAAATAGATGTTATCATATCATTCAGTACTTATATCTGAATACATTTGGACCAAATGCTAGTTGAAAGTGATTTTGAAGCAATTACTGATTTTAGTTGGTGCAAGTAAATAAAAAATATGACAATTTAAAAATTGAAAATTCAAAAATTTAAAAATTATGACAATTTAAAAATTGGCTGTTTAGCACTAATGATATAAAATTAATAATTAATTTAAAGTATAATTAATTTAATATAATATTACACTATTAATGATGTATTACTTAATATATACTTTATTGTATATTAATTTTTATATTTTAGCACAAATGATTTAAAATTAATAATCAATTTAATTATTTTATTTATATATATTATTAATGCATAATTAATTGCATAATTTTTTATAATTTTTATAATCCATTTTTAATTTTGCAGCTTTTATAACATTTGTTGCTTTACATCATCTTTAACATAGCAATTACGTTTCTTAAACAATTGGATATACTATTTATTAATAAATAGTTAAATTATTATTCTATTATTATAAATAGAATAAATACTATTTATTCTAACAGTATTTATTGGATACATATTTTTAATGTTTATTTTCTAAAACATAATGGTGTCCTCGTTTACTTTTTTAATTTTTTTCTAACCCATGAGATCCATTATTGAAATGTAATAATTTATAAATGTTTTTTATTTAAAAAATTTGATTTGCCGGTACAAATCAAATTTTTAATTGTACGTGTCTTGGTGCTATGCATAATCTACAAAACAACCAAAAAAGCTTAAGGAAAATTTAAATTTTTTAGGATGACATAAAAGTGTCTTTAATTTTTTGAAAAATAATCAAAATTGAAAATGATTTTTGGCATTATATTAACGGGAATTAATAAAAATAGTTTTTTATACAAATTATTGACTTAATTAATTTTACAAAAGTGTTTCTGTTGCAAATACCGATGAATTAAAAATTTACAGACTTTAATTTTAGACTTTAATTTATAAATGCGACTATTTGTCTATTGAGTTGCTAACTTTTTCATTTATCTTCCTTAGAGATCAGATGTATTCATTTGGTGAAATACAAGATATCGTTATGGTTCCAAAGCAAAACTGTGGTTTTGTATCGTTTACAATCAGGGAATCTGCTGAACGGGCTGCACAAACCTTATACAATCGAATGGTTATTAGAGGATTTAAAGCTGTTATACGTTGGGGACGACCAAAGTCAATGGAAAGCACGCAGCGCTCATACACGTCATTGGATACAAACATTGAGCCATTTGATCCTCTGGAACCAATGTATATCCCACCAACACAATGGCTATAATAAATATACATTGACGATATTAGTTTGTGTTCTTTTAAAACTAACTTTACATTAATAGCGCTACTTTGTCGGATACTTTATTAAAATTCGAGCTTTTAATTTATACTAAGAATGTAAATCTCCTCTTTCTTGCGAGTTTATAATTTACAGAATAATATTCATAAAGATTAGAAAATCAACCAGGAATAATAACATTTCAAAAGCTTACCGAATAAATCTGTAATTTAATGTTTTAAAATTATTTTATCAAACACTGTTAATCAAATTGTTTCCACCACAACAATTTCTTGACAAGAAAAACATAAAAGTACACAAGATTTTTCTTGTCAACCAGTGGTCCGGGTGTCGAATCGTGGAGGGAATGTACGAACCAAACTATTCCAGACATCGCGATCATGGGCAACATAGATAGACCAAGGCCCAGTCTCGAGATTTGATCTTTCCACCTGCACCGAGATATCTTTCTAGAGAGTCCGGCCTGGAAAACACTCCGAGGAAGGTGATCCCTAGACATCCTCAGAACGTGGTCTAGCCACCTCAACTGACTTCCTTCGATGTGGAGAAGCAACGACTTTAACTCATAGACCATTCTGGATGACCGAATTCCTAACCTTATCTCGAAGGCTAAGACCGGCCACACCGCGAAGGAACCTCATTTCGCTCTCATGTATCCGATATATTATCCTTAAGGTCATAACCCAAAGCTCATAAATATAGGTTAAGATAGGAACTAAGATTGCGTGGTAAACCGAAAGCTTCGCCCGAAGACTCAACTCCCGCTTCACCACAACAGACCTGTTCAAATAAAACATTGCTGCGGTAGCTAAACAGATCCGCTTATCAATTTCCCTGATGTTCCTGACGTTTTTCGAGAACAAAACCCCAAGATACTTGAAATCTTCCATACCAGGAAGAAAATGTTTACCAATCCTGTTTAACATTGGCACATGTATCCGAGACGAACACACAGATGCAGTCCTGATACTAACCAACATCCCTACTGCTTGTCATTCCATCGTAAATAGATCGAATCGACATTGTAAGTCTTCAGGAAAAGAAACCAACAAAACAACATCATCTGCAAAAAGCAGAGATGGTATTTTAATGGAATCGAAATGAAAACTGATATCCGACAGAGCAACCCGTTTCGTAATTTTGACAATGTAAACAAGGAACAAAAGTGAAGACAAAAGACAACCCTCATGAAGTCGGACGCCTACTGGAAAGGATTCAAACTTCCTACCTATAACATATTTACGCACTACAATTTTATAAAATAAAGCTTAGATCAAATTTAATTGAAGCAATATTATAAAGAAATATTTTGTATTTTACGAGTAGACTAATATATCCATATTCGAGCGATTACTCGAATAGTGGAATTACTATTCTATTAACTATCACACTCTGATTCTCAACTCAATGTATATAATTATAGATATTGCCAAAAACCGGAGTTCGATTACAAGTAGAGCAGACTTCCTGATCACTCCTATACGAGCTGATGTTAGCAGGCAGCACTCATCAGTAGGGTGAACTACCATCAGTCGTTTCGGCTGCCTTGTGATATATTAAAAATATCACAAGTCATCCGTGATATATATAATTATATAATTATAATATAATATATTATATTATAATATAATATATTAATTCATTAATTAATTCAAACTCACAATCAAATATTCTGTCAAATTATGTTAAAAATATTTTGTTAAAAATATAATAGTGCACGGATTTGCTAAGTAGACAACGGTCAACGATTTTTTACGAAATACGCATTTATACAAAATAGTGTAGCTTGTTTGACTGGACTTTGATTCACGACTTTGTCTTATATTCACGACTTAATCTTATATTCGGAAAAAGATATACATATATATGTTATAATAATTATAACGCCTATCTAACAAAAATTAAACCATCAAATAAATATAAATATATGGATAAAATTGAATTAATAGAATCCTTAAATATTTTGATAAATCAAAATTATTTAAAGTAGGGACATCTATATTTAGACAAGTAAAAGGTGTTCCAATGGGTGGTAATAGTAGCCCAATTATAGCTGACTTGTTTTTAAGCTTTATAGAATATGAATTTGTTCATAACTGTGTAAAAACTAAATCTAAACAATATAAATATATGAAATATATGTTTCGATACATTGATGATATATGTGTATTTAATTCTAATAATTTTTATTCAATTAGTGAGCACATTTATCCAGAAAGCCTTATTCTTAACAAAACCAATATTAATGATAAAGAAGGTGTATATCTAGATATGAACATTAAATTAACATTAACTAAAACTACTATTAATTTATATCGTAAAGATGACATATTTAAATTTACAAGAAACATATTTTTGCATGAGCATTCATGCATACCATATAATATAAAATATAATACATTAAATAATGAAATTTTAAGAATTGCAACAATTTGTAATGATATTGGCTTTCTTCAAAATCATTTAAATAATTTAATAGATACATATTTTAAACTAGGTTACTATAAAAATAACATCAAGCAGAAAATAGTAAAATATATAAATCAACACAATAATATAAAGAATAAATTTAAACTCTTAAGTGGCAAATTTTTATGGATGAATAATAAATAATATACTTTGCATTAGAATAAGATACTAGATAGTTATTTCAGAGGAAATACATCATTAGCATGTATTTGGCCCCGCTGCTATGTTGGGTAGAGGAGTTAGGGGCCGAAACCTGATAGCATAGCAGTTCCTCCTGATGACCTCTAATTCTTATTCTGATACAACGCCTGTTATTTATTAGTCAATTCATAAAAATGACGTTTATTTTAAATTTTATTTTTTATTTTTATTTTTTAACTTGATTTAAATTATAGAAAATCTAAAAACAATTATTAATTTTATTATTTAATTATTAAATTTTGATTTAGCATTATTATGTTTTGTTTATTTTATAATTATATAACAATACGTAGACTCAGTTAGCTGATTTAATTCAGTCACCATGTCACTTCTAGACGACCAATAAGTACCCGGCAATACTCACCAGTAGGATAAAGTACTCATTGGTCGTTTCGGTTGCCTGTGTGACATTGTGAATAAAGGCGTTTCCGACACTGCTTAATTGACTGAGGCTTACGCTCTTTACCAGATCGAATTGCTGTGCGGACCATCCTTAAACACTAGGCAGAGGTTGTTGCTGAATTGTCGCTGCACTCGTTGGATCCTAAATGGATACGGCAGGTATAATAGTAATGCACGAATGTGCTGAGTAGACAACGGTCCAGGATTTCTTTCGAAATACGGCATTTATACAAAATGGTGTTGCTTGTTTGACTGTACTTTTATTCATGACTTTCATTTACCATGTCACTTCTAGACGACCAATAAGTTTACGGAAACACTCATCGGTAGAATGAAGTACTCACTGGCCGTTTCGGTTGCCTGTGGGACATTGTGAATAAAGGCGTTTCCGACACTTTGCTTAATTGTCTGAGGCTTACGCTCTTTACCAGATCGAATTGCTGTGCGGACTATCCTTAAACACTAGGCAGAGGTTGTTACTGAATTGTCGCTGCACTCGTTGGATCTTTAAGGGATACATTAGGCAGAGGCTGTTACTTAATTGTCGCTGCACTCGTTGGATCCTTAAGGGATACGGCATGTATAATAGTAGTGCATAGATGTGCTGAGTAGACAACGGTCCAGGATTTCTTACGAAATGTGGCATTTATGTAAAATGGTTTTGCTCGGTAAACTGAACTTTGATTCACGACTTTCAGTCACCATGTCACTTCTAGACGATTAATAAGTACCCGACAACACTCATCAGTAGAATGAGGTACTCACTGGTCGTTTCGGTTGCCTGTGTGACATTGTGAATAAAGGCGTTTCCGACACTTTGCTTAATTGTCTGAGGCTTACGCTCTTAACCAGATCGAATTGCTGTGCGGACAATCCTTAAACACTAGGCAGAGGTTGTTGCTGAATTGTCGCTGCACTCGTTGGATTCTAAATGGATACGGCAGGTATAATAGTAATGCACGAATGTGCTGAGTAGACAACGGTCCAGGATTTCTTTCGAAATACGGCATTTATACAAAATGGTGTTGCTTGTTTGACTGTACTTTTATTCATGACTTTCATTTACCATGTCACTTCTAGACGACCAATAAGTTTACGGAAACACTCATCGGTAGAATGAAGTACTCACTGGCCGTTTCGGTTGCCTGTGGGACATTGAATAAAGGCGTTTCCGACACTTTGCTTAATTGTATGAGGCTTACGCTCTTTACCAGATCGAATTGCTGTGCGGACTATCCTTAAACACTATGCAGAGGTTGTTGCTGAATTGTCGCTGCACTCGTTGGATCCTAAATGGATGCGGCAGGTATAATAGTAGTGCATAGATGTGCTGAGTAGACAACGGTCCAGGATTTCTTACGAAATGTGGCATTTATACAAAATGGTGTTGCTTTTTAGACTGGACTGTGATTCACGACTTTCAGTCACCATGTCACTTCTAGACGACCAATGAGTTTACGGAAACACTCATCGGTAGAATGAAGTACTCACTGGCCGTTTCGGTTGCCTGTGTGACATTGTGAATAAAGGCGTTTCCGACACTTTGCTTAATTGTCTGAGGCTTACGCTCTTTACCAGATCGAATTGCTGTGCGGACCATCCTTAAACACAAGGCAGAGGTTGTTGCTGAATTGTCGCTACCATCAGCTCGTCTAGGAGTGATAAGGAAGTCTGATCTACTTGTAATCAAACTCCGGTTTTTGGCAACATCTACAATTATGAAACTGAAGCTTATTGGCTCCCGGAGAACAGTTTAACACAGTCAGATCTAAAATTGGTTAAAAAACTAATATGGTTAGTTTAAAGAGGTAATGTCCATGCTACCACGTTAGCAAATTCTCGGAGATGTCTATTTAATATATCACAAGGCAGCCGAAACGACTGATGGTTGTTCGCCATACTGATGAGTGCTGCCGGCTATCATCAGCTCGTCTAGGAGTGATAAGAAAGTCTGCTATACTTGTAATCGAACTCCGATTTTTGACAACATCAACAATTATGAAACTGAAGCTTATTAGCTCCCGGAGCACAGTTTAATTCAATCGGATTGTGTTAAATATCTGATTGTATATCTGATTGTGTTAAACTGTGTTTCGGAAACTAATAAGCTTCAGTTTCATAATTGTAGATGTTGCCTGAGGAATAAAGTAAAATAAAATATTGTAAAATGCTGTATTTTTAGATTGAATTATAGCGTTAAAAAGTTTTCTACAAAAGTACCAAAACTGATAAAGATGTTGTTTTTGGCCGAGAACGAGAAAAAAATACATTGGATTGCCATTTATAAATAATTTTTGCAATATTAATTTCAAAAGATTTTTTTCAAACAATAAAACATTAAATACATCAAATATTGTTTTGTATAATCGTAAAATACCGAAGTTACAGAACATTTTGAAAAAGAAACCCCAACATGATAATGATGGAGTTGTCTATAAAATTTCTTGTTTAGAATGCGTTAAAATATATGTGGGTCAAACAGGACAGCCATTATAGACTAGATTCAAACAACACAAATGCAGACTCCAAAATGGCCAAAGTAGCACTATTGTAGACCATAGTTTAAATTTAGATCACAATATTGACTATAATAATACTGTTGTTTTAGCAAAAGAAACCAATTGTTTAAATAGAAAAATTCTTGAGGCTTATTACATTCATAAAAACTCCAATTTTATTATGCCTAATAATAAACCTGACGTAACTTTAAATATTTTGTAAAGATGTTGTAAACGATTCATTTGTTTAAATAATTTTTTCTATTCTATTTTTATACTCTATTTAATTTTTCTAGTACTTTTAATTATTATTTTTAATAATAATTTTATTATCATTAAAAATATTATCATTTTCTTTGCTCAAAGAAAATGCTGGCGATCGTTTTATCTTTTATATAAAAACATGTGCTTTTATAAAATAAAAGCACATCGAAATGAACAATAAATAAAATTATTAAAATAAAAAATAATAATGTTGTTTCGGTATTTGTTTTTGGTACAATATTTAAATCTTAAAAAAATATCTAAAAAAATTTACAATTCAAAAAATTATTCAAAAAATCAATTCACTATTTAAATTTTTAAAATAAAATTTGTTATTTTAAACAGAATGATTCATAAGGAATTGATAAATACGTAAATCTACACTATATTCGTCACAACTCGCTTATGAATATCTTGTGATGTATATCCTACATAGTTGCTTCTATAGGCAACAGAAAGTTTAAATAAAAATTACGAATTATCAATGAACATTAAAAGTCTATAATTCAAAATGTTTGTAATTAGAAGTTAACATAAAACTTAACATTAAAATATGTTGCGTATGTTACAAGATGACTTTAAATAGTAAAATATTTTCAAATAAGCTGTGTTTTTGGGTAAATTTAAAACTTTGAAGGTTAAATTAAAAGATTATAATTTTCCAAATTCAAAGCTTTAAACCCTTGGATCATTTTTTCAAAATCATCGAAATCATTTGTTTTACAAGTAATTCCCGAAATGTGTTCATTGAATTATTGATTTTAGAAAATTTTCCTTTATAGTAGAATATAATACTTTATGAAATACTTTATGTACGATAAAGTATTTTGGTTGATGTATTGTTGTATCACAATTCTATATATTAATGTTTAATGTAATAAATTGACAATAATAAATAGTAGCAATTGATACTTCGGAATACATTCAACAAAACATACTGTTAACAAATACATTTACACAATTAAATAAAAATCCATTATAAGCCGGGAACGCCAGTTTAAGCAATTCTTACGGACATTATTACTAGCATAGGTAATCACGGATTATTGGAATAACAATGTACAGTTGAGTATAAACTGTACTGCAGTTTATTCTATATTCTTATTTTTCTCCAGCGTTTGTCCCGTATGGTGGCGAGGTCCGCTACTTTTGAATACCTTTTCCACTTCATGCAGTCTGCGGCGTCTCTCGGTTATAGGCCGACGTCCGCTAAATCACAGCATAAGGTGTCGATTCAACGCTGCTTTGGTCTTCCTCTCGGGCGCTTTCCTCCCACTTTAAGGTCGAACCCTATCCTTGCCAATGTGTCTTTATCAGCGCCGAGAACGTGACCGTACCACCGGTTTTTCGGACGTTGAGGCATAGGCCAAACTGTTTGAGCCGGGTACTCCATGCCTAAACCTGGTTCTGCAGGTCGTTTTTGTCAACACACGCTATCATAACGTCGTCCGGGTATAGTAGCGTCCAAGGTATCTGTCTGTTCAGGTTGTGTGTCACCGCTTCATTACGAGAATGAATAGGACTGGTGAATGTGCCGATCCCTGATGGACCCCTACGGTGATTGGGAAATCTTTTGAACATCCAGTTGCTGTGCACACGCGACTAGTCGGTCTTTTATATAACAGCCTGAGCCACTCAACAAGCCCTTCCTGGATTTTGTGGCATCTCAACGCATACCAGATAACCTCGTGTGGGATGCGATCGAAAGCCTTTACGAGATCAAGAAAAGCAAAGTGAATAACTTTTTGTTTTTCACAATGCTTCTCAAGAAGAAGAGGTACTGCATTAGTAACGTGAATAGAAATTTTTAAAAATAAAAATAAAAATTTCTATTTCGTCAAAAGAAACCGTATTGGTTTATATCCAAATCCATGATGTTTCGAATCGAATATTTTCATGGTGTGCGAGAGGAGACGGATTTGACGGTAGTTTGCGCAGTTAGCTGGGTTTCCCTTTTGTTTCCAAATGGGTATTGTTATGATGCAACTCCAATCGGATTGTGCTTGTCTTTTTATGACTATCTGGTTATATAATTGCGCTAGCCATCCTGCAGGATTCCAACTTTTGGACTTCCAAAGTTCGTCAGCCAGGTAATCAGATCATGTCGCTTTTACGCACTTTATTTGTTGCAGCGCGTTCTCGACTTTAATAGCTGTTATGGGCAGAAAACGTCCTTTGACAGGCGGTACATATTGAATCGGTGGATGCTCGAACTCTTCAGTTGAAATTTTCATGAAATGATAACTTCATCTAACCAGAACTTTAAGCTTTTGGCACAGCAAAATACCGTTATCGTCATTGATTCCGTAAAACTTTTCAGCGTCTTGTGTCATATGGTGTCTTTTCCTAGCAATCATTTATATTTCGCGCTCACCTTCACGAGTGTCGAATTTCTTGTAGAACTTTTCAAACTTCTTAGCCCTTGTTATCGATACTGCCCTCTTTGCATCTCGTTTGGCCTTTTTATATTAGATCTGATTTCTTGAGGTTTTGTTTGCAAGAAAATCATGGTAACGACGTTTCTTTTCTCGGAGTTTTGTTTTGACATCTTCAGTCAACATCCACGTTGTCCTGTCTATTCTGTGTCTGCCGGTTTTTGTAGTGCCGAGAATCTCTCGAGCTGTTTGCGTTATTAACGCTTTTACTCCTTGTCAAGTATCCTTTACCGTTGTTATAGGTGTCAGTTGTATGCGGGAGATAACTTTTGACTCTTTATCCTTAAATTTCCAACACTTGATGCGAGATCTTCCGCTTCGTTCTTCGTGGATATGCTTAGGCGGGGAGATACTCAACGTGGTGACAACAGGTCTGTGCTGTGTGGTAATCGTCTCCTATGGAATCGATTTTATATCGGTTACTAACTTCAAGCCGCAGCGCCGAACTAGGATATAGTTGATTTGCGTGGAACTTTGAGCACTGTAGAAGGTGATGAGATGAGATATTTGCTTTTTAGAACCATATATTGCAAATGACCAAATCATGTGCATTAGCAATCAAGGATCCGATTGCCATCATTATTTCGTCGTCCGAAGCCTTTTCCACCAATACACATGTATCCTTCCTTTGTGCTGCCGACATGTCCGTTGAAATCCATAACAATAACAATCATGTCACCCTTCTGTAATTCCGCGGTCTTTTCGTCTATCAGTTCCCAAAAAGTGTCTTTAACTTTCTCATCACAGCCAGTTTGTGGGGCGTATGCACTGAAAAAGTGTTGTTTGTAGTTATCATGGACGATGACGATCTTCATCAACCGGTCGTCGTACCGATAAACTTCTGAAATCCTATCTTGGGAACGAGCAAAGTCGATAATTCGTCCTTTGTGTACCGTAATGAATGCACTTAAAACCACGACCAATATTTTTTTATTTGTTACCCGACCAACGAGTTTCCTGTTTTTTGTTTGTTTTTGGGCTTACTCGGTTGCCCCCTGACAGCCGCTTTTGCTACAGGGACCCTCAGTGATTTGTTAGTCAGATCGAGCCGCACCTGAGCGGGTCGCTTCCTGGGAACGCCGTAGTCCTGTTGAAGTTTTTGTTGTGGTAGCATTCATGATTTGATGCGATAGGGATGATTTACGACTGGCGTATCACAAAGCGTATCATCAACCATCCTTCATTCTCAGTACGGGCTTGGAACAAGTCATGGCGGAGTTTACTGCAGTTTATTCTATCTATAACCAAAATCCACAAACCAACCTTACAGACTCAATTCATCGTTGCAAGCTATGCATCATTCGGATACAAATTGCCAGGGTTGTAAACAAACCCCTATTATCAATCGTACCTAACCTCTTCTACTATGTACAAAACTGTCCAGACTTTGCTATTAAAATCCGCAACAATCACGATCCAAAATACTGGTTCACCACATTCTACGTGATCTCTCCATTTATAAACGTATCATTGAAGAAAATGTCAATGTTCTTAACTGCAGGATGCACGTCACCGTCTCATCGCCATACAAATGAAGTACTACAATAATATAGTTATGCACTAACAAAAGCACACTTTTGAGAATGAAATATTTAGTTAAGTCTACAGAGTGGCTATGGGCTCACCACTCATACCAACCTTGTTTAATATCTACATGAGACACTGGGAACATGCCATATTCCAGTGAACCCCACCATTAGTCGGATGCCGGAGATGCTTAGACGACGAATCTACGCTGCTAAAGATCATCCTTTTTCAGACGACATTCTACAAACATTGAAAGCACACAATCCTGCAATACATCACGCTCGAAGACTCTTCACACTCCATCTCGTTTTTGTACGACAATATAACCAGATAAGAGACTGAATCACACGAAACCTTTATTGCAAACCAGATATATCATGGCATCCGCCTAATGGCACCTCTCACATACAGCATAAATATAAAATAGTAATTTACTGTCTCGTCCGACCTCAATTTCCTATACAATTAATATATTTATAGTAGAGCGTGAGAAATGTGCTACATATACTACAACAGAAAGGATATCCGAAGTGGGCATTAAAAAGTATATATACCTATTCGAAGTAGGCATAATTCGAAGTTGATCTTCTTCCATGACAGTAAGTCCATGTACTTGACAACATACATCTAATCAACTAATGTAATTGTGTATGTGCTAGCAATCTACTCAACCGACTACGAAGGTCTGATATACATGACGTGAGTCTTTTACAAAAAGAACATAACACAGAGTCATATTCAAACGAAAGTCTAAATACTCTACTCTGGGGCAATGTATTTCATACCCTGTAAAAACTGTGAAATAAGAAAGACCGCCATAAGAAAATAAATACCTCCATTTTTAATGTAAGACTTCGTCATACATCAAAAAAGGATTAAACAGAATAAATATGCATTAATGCGTGTCGATATGAGTTCAGCGATTACAAATCACGTCTTGCTCAAGGATCGCATGATCAACTTCGACGAAACAAAGATTGTGTGGAAAATAGCACATTTAGACGATTGATCAAGTAATCTTTGCATATTACAGCACAAAAGACGCACATGACATGCAACAATTAACACGTGGACTTCCATTTATCGATTGGGTTAGCACTAAAAGGTGTTGTGTAACTTAAATACATTTGTTCTTCCAGATAAATGTGCTGCTTCTTTAGTGTAAATCATTCGTATATAAAGATTTTATGGTATTCTAATAATTTTCATGTAATGAATATAGGACATGCCAAAATGTTTTAAAGAAAAGTAAAGAAAAGAATAAAGTTTTTTTTTGCTGGCAAGACGATTAAATGTTAGTTTGAGTAGGTGTATAGTAGTCCTCAACGCGCTTATGTTGTTCATACGTTTACTTAAATAATCGTCCACCAGAACAGCGTTGTAAATAAATAAAGAGTTTCTTAATAAATGACAACATATAGCCAATTTAAAAGGAAACATGCTAAAACAATAATGTTAATGTTCTTCCTAGTCGTAAATATTTCTTTCGTCTTCAGATCTGTTATGGCATCAGGTCCAACGGGATCTAAGCCCCCCAGCCAATCCAACACGCAGCTCTCCGACTGAACCACACGGGGTCTGTCACACCCCCTCCAACAAAGAATCTAGTCGAGGCGGACGATGCTCGGTAATGTCGAGATGAGTAGCTTAAAAAACCTTAGTCTTTATTCTGGGGGACGTCCACTTAAAAAACGACAAATCCCGAGATAGCCCAAGTACCCCAGAGGCGCACTTGGGTTTTCTCTTTCAATGACAGATGTTGGGCCCGTATCTAGATCTCTTCAGGATACGTTTTAGTCTATCCAGGTCAGCTTTCGCTGACCAGTTCACCGTAATGGTGAACCCCAGGTATTTTACTCGACTTGTTAAGGTAGGAAGTGGTTGATTAGTCAGGATAGAAGTTAGAGCTGAGAGTGCTAATCTCTTTAGTTTTTTCTTTGTCGCAAGGGCGCCATGAAAGACAACCACCTGCGATTTGGAGGAGTTTAAAACAAGGTTGAACAAGGGCAGCTGATCATTTAATCTTGTAAAGAAACGGCTGATGTCAGAGACCACATATTTGCACCTGCGTCCAGAGAACAGGGCTGTGGTATCATCAGCGTATACCACAAGATGTTGAAAGCATTTGAATTTTTTGTAGAGTTCAATAAAGGCAGCAAGATACAAGATTGGAGAAAGTTGGGAGCCTTGAGGCACACCTGTAATAGGGTAGAACTGACGTGCATATGGGTCGTCTTCATAGAAGAATCGCTTTGTGTACAGCAATATTTCCACCCTGTTAACAATTCTCGAAGGCAACCCGAGGAACCTGAGTGAAGTGATAACAAGAGGAATGGAAATGCGATCAAATGCAGCCGAAAAGTCAAGTAAGACAGCCACAGCAAGTTAATGACTGTTATCTTGACAAAACTGTTACACTTCACCTATTGCTGAATGGACCGAGCGATCTTTTACGTACCCATGAAAACCTGATGGGATTAAATTTCGCCTACTTAGATGGTCGCGGATTTTACGCGTAAGCGCTTTTTCGTAAATGGAAATGAGAGAGTTTTGAATTGAAATAGGCCGCAGATCTTTAGGACATGTAATCGACTTTTTTTAGGTAAAAATACTCGACGGCTAATATTGATGTTAGCAATGTCGAACGGGGAGGCTAATAGCATTGTTATGGCGACTTCCTTTCTCTGACTGTCTTTCAAAAGCTGACAAGCACGAGTGGAGAGTGGCTAATGGGTTCTGGGGGTGCCCGGGAGTGGCCCCCAAAAGTTAAGGATATCTGTAACAGATAAGTCCCTACTCCTGAAGTCACACCAAGGCGAGATTGGTTGGGGTGATTGAGTGGTTTCATAATTGTGTAGGGATAGTGACTCCTCGAAAACTTAATCAGGGCCTATTCTACCGATCCAATCTAATGCTTTATCTCTCCAACAGACAGACTTCTCCTTCTTGAATATCTTCCAGAAAGAAGACTGAGAAGGGCTGAGGCCAGAAATGCTCGCCTTAGCCCTGCTCACCTGGAACCTGTATCTAGTGCTTTAGTATTCATTTGAAAGGTCTTGTCTGGCGGAAACAGAGAGATTAGGAAGGTGTAGCATTTTAGCTAGGACCTTGAGTTTTGTTGGAGTTGGATTGTATATACGACCTTTATAGGTAGTCGAGAGCAACGCGGTAACTTGCGAAGAAAGGTAGGTATTAAATTCGGTCAAACTCTCATTTCCAATTCGGGGAAAGTGTCGGATAGCTGCTTGAAAGAAGGCCACCCTGATGGGATCAAAGTGGAACATTCTCCTAAGCAACGTATCTTCCTCTAATCGCCAACGAATTAGGTCATGAGAGGTTGTCTGTTGTTGGCGCGACTGCTCAGTACAGATGGGTTTCAACAACCACTTCTTATGTAGCAGTAATATGTCGAGGAGCGAATTAGTTGTTGAGCAATGAAAGGTGGGGGATGGTGGTTTGTGAATAAGATAGTCGTTCCTGGCTCTGCGGTTTGCTGCATTAATCCAACGACCAGTTCTGTCGTTGAAGTCACCAAGTAACATGTCATAGCCACTACCTAATATACGATTCAGGAGGTCACAGTTCTTGTGAATTTCTCCTGGCCGTATATAAATATTGGCTATGCTGATGCGTTACCGTTCTTACGAAGTGATATAGCTAAAAAGATAGGGCTGGACAAGAATAGTTAAGAAGGAGGGAAGATCTTAAGGATCATTTAACTAAGGTTAAAAGACCTTGAGAAGAAGAGGAGTGAGGAGTGGTTATATACGGAGTGAAGTGGGTGGATATATGCTTAGGGATAAATCGAGTAATGTCCTGGGAGATACGGATAGACCGCATCTCCTGAAGGACTATAACATCTGCATCTCTACCAGATAAAAGGCTAATGGCAGAAGTACCTCCGGAATTCCACTGAAGGATATTCTGTGAAAAAGGCTCTTGATTGCTTTGCATTGTGTTAGTTTAGCTGGAAGGGGATTGCCTTACCCTAGACAGCCCGGGAAAATCGTCATGTCCCTTTGAGGCGCTTTTAATCTTGATTTTCATCATTTTGCCGATCTTTAAGAGGGGAACAGCATGGGCCGAAGCCCCCCTCTTTTTCGAAGCTGGAATTTCCGACGAAGGAGGAATTACCGAGTTTGCTGGCACTGTCGGCGACGTTAGTAGAGCAGAAAGTAAAGATTTCACCAACTCCTCTGTTTGCTTTCTGGACTTTGTCGATCTGAGGTTTATAGCATGAAGTAGTTCTTGGTCAGACATACCTCTACAGGCATTCAGGGGATCCGATGTCGCTCACCAGAATAAGACCCAGGTTTCCTCGCAGCATAAGATCGAAACAAACTACTGTACTTCTTTAAGAAGTACAGATACATCTTCTACTCCATGCTGGGTGGCTCCCCCCACAGTTGGAGCAGGATGGGGGCGTACATTTGCTGCCGCTCGCTGCAGTCGGGCAAGAAGAGGAGCTACATCCCACATGTAGTCGGTAGGGAGCAGCTGGAAACCCAGTGCCTTCACTTATGGCACCGACTACAGTGAGGATAAGTGTACTCCTTACTGCCGACAATTTTGAGTTTTAGGTTAAAACCCATGAAGGGATTACATGTCGTTTTTTCCAATATCTCAGCATGTCCCATCGCCGCTGAACAAAAACCAATTGTTAACAGGAAGCCGTTTTTTCTATCAGGGGGCGGAAGTTGGTAATTTCATAAGTTTTTTAGTATCTCAATATCCTCATCATCCAAGTGACCCGGAATATTGGCTATTTTCAAGGTTGCTTGGATGGGTTTGCACTCGAATGTGCCCAAATCTTTAAAGTTTGCGTTAAAAAAACTCTCATATCTCTCCAGGAGATCCTGGGATGAAAACGATATCTTAATACCATTGTTGTTATATCGAACAGAGTTGAAAATTATTCTGTTGTTCATTTTAGAGGCAAATTCTCTGAGGAAAGTGTTGTATAACATGTGCCTCTCTAAAGGCTTTACTATTTTGATAATCCCCAGATTTACAAGTTTGGGGATTGGGGGAAGTAATTCTTCATTATCAGAAGGAACAGAAACATAACTTACCTTTGGGCTGTGATGATTAAGACCGACATGCTCCTTATTTAGTTGAGATTTGGAAGGTTTTTCGTTGTAAATTGAAAAAATGCTTTCCATGTAATGTGGGAATGACGGTGCGACTTGTTAATGAACAGCGTTGTATACGTTCTGATGTACGTCGTTAGCGCTTAGTTGAGACTGCTGCTATGTTGGGTCGATGAATAGGCGCTGAAACATGATAATATAGCAGTTCATTCTTATGACCTCTAATCTCTAATTCTTATTCTGATACAACGTCTATTATTTATTAGTCAATTCATGAAAATTGACTTTTATTTTAAATTTATTTTTTTTATTTTAACTTGATATGAATTATAAAAAATCTTATAACAATTATTTACATCTGAAATATTAATTTATTTAAGAGTATGTTTATTTCATTAAATATTTCTAGGATAATTAAAAAATATCCCTTTTCCGTCCGTATTGATACTTATGCTAATTAAAATTAAAATTGTATTCAGATACTTAACTACTTCAGATTTTTTTTAATCTGTCAAAATTAATTAAGTTATTTGTAATAGACACATTAAACAAATCAAATCAGCTAACAGAGATATAATCATAAATGAAAATAACATAATAATGATAAATCAAATTTAATAATTAAATAATAAAATAAATAGATTTGATTTATTATTTGTTATAAGATTTTATATAATTCAATTTATATTTTATAATTCAATTTTATAAACTTATAAGCAATAATAATCCTTATTATAACTTATATCAAGTTGAAATAAAAAATTGAAATTTAAAATCAAAGTCATTTTATGAATTGACTAATAAATAACAATTATTTGTATCAGAATAAATTAGAGGTTAAAGTAACTGCTATGCTAAAATATCTTTAGAATTTTAAATTTTTTATTTCAATTGTGCCCGTTAGGGATTGTTCTACTATTGCCCATTAGGGGACTTTGAAAGTCTTGTGTTTATTTGTATTTTAAATATTTTTTATTTCAAAAAAATTTACACTATTAGTGGAAATTTTTAACGGAGGGATAAACAATATGTTTCGCGTTAGAATAAGGTACACAAGATAATCAAATTTTATCAGAGGAAATGCGTCATTAGCGCGTATTTGACCAGCTCCCATATTGGGTCTGGGAATATATGCCGAAACTTGATAGCATAGCAGTTCCTCATGATGACCTCTAATCCTAATTCTAATACACCGTCTTATTAAACAAATCAAATCAGCTAACAGAGATATAATCATAAATGAAAATAACATAATAATAATGATAAATCGAATTTAATAATTAAATAATAAAATAAATAGATTTGATTTATTATTTGTTATAAGATTTTATATAATTCAATTTATATTTTATAATTCAATTTTATAAACTTATAAGCAATAATAATCCTTATTATAACTTATATCAAGTTGAAATATATAAAATCTTATATAAAATTATATAAGATCTTATATATATAAGACTAAATATATATATATAAAGACTAAATGAAGCTAGCGAACTAAAATTTACGAGTAACTTCGGAAAACCTACGATATTCCTGGATACAGAAGTACACAACCAAAGTGCCAATTGGGAGACAACACTCCATTGTAAGTTTGACGGTACTCGCAGTATAATACATGCAAGAAGTTGTGTGCCCAGAGCTATAAAAAGGGCCGTGACCATGAACGAATTCAGGAGGATCAGAAAGATCTGTTCCAAGAATGAAGAATTTGAGAGACACGCGGAAAAATTCATCAAGGAAATGAATTGCCGTGGATACCGCAAAGTAGCTCTACGGAAACAGTTGGAGTCAGTTAGACGAATCAGTCGGACTAAACTTCTAACCAAATTATCTAAAAATTCCAATGAAAAAGGAAAGGCTTTCTATGCGACCTTGAACTACCACCCGGCATTTGAGAATTTAAACAAGGATCTTGCCGAAGCTATAAAAGAGGTAGACCCAGTATGCCGATCCTTAATTAAGCGGCCGATAATTGGATTCAAAAGCGCACGAACAATTCAAAATATGCTTGAAAACCGACAAAACCGTCATGAACGAGGACTTAGCAACACTCCATTGTAAGTTTGACGGTACTCGCAGTATAATACATGCAAGAAGTTGTGTGCCCAGAGCTATAAAAAGGGCCGTGACCATGAACGAATTCAGGAGGATCAGAAAGATCTGTTCCAAGAATGAAGAATTTGAGAGACACGCGGAAAAATTCATCAAGGAAATGAATTGCCGTGGATACCGCAAAGTAGCTCTACGGAAACAGTTGGAGTCAGTTAGACGAATCAGTCGGACTAAACTTCTAACCAAATTATCTAAAAATTCCAATGAAAAAGGAAAGGCTTTCTATGCGACCTTGAACTACCACCCGGCATTTGAGAATTTAAACAAGGATCTTGCCGAAGCTATAAAAGAGGTAGACCCAGTATGCCGATCCTTAATTAAGCGGCCGATAATTGGATTCAAAAGCGCACGAACAATTCAAAATATGCTTGAAAACCGACAAAACCGTCATGAACGAGGACTTAGCAAACCATGCAATGATCGACGATGTAAGTGCTGCTTTGAAATGGCCACAACAATAACATTTACAAGTCCGGTAACATGCTTAAAATATAATGTCCGCGGACACAATAATTGCAAGAGCAAAGGACTAGTATATATGAACATGTGCAATGAATGTTCAAAGATATATATAGGACAGACAGGAGGACAAATGAATGTACGAGCTTTGACTCGTAGATCCGACATTAAGTATAAACGAGCGAAGAATGACGGGGCAGCTAAACACTGCATAGAAAATGAAAACCATAAGATGGAAACGATAATTATTGAGGCAAATGTTCCTGACACGGCTAAGCGTAAACAAAGGGAAATGTTTTGGATCGGACAACTCATGGCAGACCAACAATTAAATGCCGAGCACATATATCACTTGCCGTGAATATATGAGTTCCGAAATTGAATTATTTATATTTCTCTCTGTTAGTTGCATTGAACAATTTGATTTTCATTACTATATTTTTTTGTGCTAATCAGAACTGTAATTTTTTTTAGATGTACTGAAGAAGGGCAGTTAGCCCGAAAGCTTTACAAGAAATTGCTCTTGGTCTTAATTTCCTGTTTTTTTTTATCTTACGACAATTATTACTAATGTATCATTCAATGGATGATCCGGGACAGTGTCAGTTTTCCGCAAATCTAATGGATATATATATATATATATATAT
>WNNJ02000614.1:0-45439 GCA_012934845.2 Pomphorhynchus laevis | reverse complement strand
AAAGACAAAAATAAATAAGAGCACTTGATGTGTTTTTTATAAACGCGTTTCGCTTCAACAATAAAGCTTCGTCAGTAATCACAGTTTTTTTTTGATTGGAACATTCATATATATACAATACAATGTAACGTCATATTTCAGGAAGAATTCTCAGATAAACGTCTTATATTATTTTTATTTCTGAGTTTGTATATTTTCATAAATAGAGCATATATTACGATTTCAGGGCAGATGGTATATATGTTCTGTGTTCAGCTGCTTGTCTGTCATCAACTGCCCGATCCAGTATTGCTCGTTCGATTTTCTTATATCTCCAAACAGTCGGTACTGCAATGGGAAGTCCAGTCGCTCCAGTTTTTGCTGGCCTGTATGTGGCCGAGATCGAAGAACGGCATATAGAAAATTCCTATTGTAGCCCATTGTTCTGGGTAAGATACATAGATGATATTCTCCTAATTTGGGAACACGGAGAAATAAAATTAGAGGAGTTCTTAGATAAATTGAACAAAGAAAGTGAACTCAAGTTTACACGCACTAATGAGAAACAAGTACTGTTTTCCGACTCAACATCCACCGTGAGCTTCCTTGACACCAAAATATACAGGGATGAAAGTGGGATATGGCGGACAACGGTACACAGAAAATTCGCCGGATACAGAACCATCTTGCACGCAAATAGCTGCGTACCCGCCAGAATCAAACGGTTGGTAGTGCGTAATGAGCTATTACGAATAAAGATATGTGAGGATGACAACGAATACAAAATTCAAAGAGATATACTACATGATGAGTTACACCATAGTGGATATAGAGACAAGATGATAATAAGACAGATCCGAGAAGTAGATCAGATCGAGAGGTCTAAATTGTTAGACAAGCGACCAAACAAAAGGGAAGACGACAATAATAAAAAATTATACACACCCTTCACGTTTAACCCATCCTTTCGAAATCTACAAAAAGACATAAACTTAGCCATTCGATCACTATACCCCACCATTAAGAACATGACAAGGCAACCTCATATTGCATTTCGCAGTAGCGGCACTATAGGAAATATATTGCAATTTTCGAAATACGGAAAAGAAAGAGGAATCAGTGGCCCATGTGGAAAGTCACGATGTAAATGTTGCAACGAAATGACGTAAGCGGAATCTTCTTTCAAGAGTACGATAACGAATCGATCATACAATGACAGGGGCAATGTCAATTGCAAAAGTAAAAATGTGGTATATTGCTATAGGTGCACAAAATGCCCTATGACATACATCGGCCAAACCAGTTGTAAAATGCATATTCGGGCGCTTACACGAAGATCGGACATTTTACATAAACGCGAGCAAAACGATGGGGCAGTGAGACATTGCGTCGAAAATCCTGATCACATCATGGATACAATTATCATAAATGCAGATCTACCGGACGAAACGAAAAGAAAATCGAACGAGCAATACTGGATCGGGCAGTTGATGACAGACAAGCAGCTGAACACAGAACATATATACCATCTGCCCTGAAATCGTAATATATGCTCTATTTATGAAAATATACAAACTCAGAAATAAAAATAATATAAGACGTTTATCTGAGAATTTTTCCTGAAATATGACGTTACATTGTATTGTGTATATGAATGTTCCAATCAAAAATACAGTGATTACTGACGAAGCTTTATTGTTAGCTTTAACGTACCCTAACCACTTCATCCGACTGACGATGACTGCTGGGTGGTTAGGATCGTCTCGGAGTGATACATTAGACTAATGGAGCTGATGATCGAAGTCCAGTTATTTAGCAGCAAATTTGGATCAAAAATCAATCGTAGCCAGCTTTGGCTTCTGGACCTCAGTTTCAAGCGATTTTTCGCAATAACAATATATATAATGTTATTTAACAGCAAATTTGGATTAAAAATCAATCGTAGCCAGCTTTGACTCCTGGACCACAATTTCAAGCGATTTTTCGCAAAAACAATATATATAACTATATATATAATGTTATTTAGCAGCAAATTTGGATTAAAAATCAATCGTAGCCAGCTTTGGCTCCTGGAGCACAGTTTCAAGCGATTTTTCGCAATAACAATTTATATATACATATATATAGTAGGTATTTCGAGTATATAATTGCCACTCAAGGTCTATTGTAGACTCTTTCATATATTTGTATATAAAAGATTTTCTAATTGAGGAAGTACTTTTTTATTATTAAAACGTTTCGACTAGTGTCTTCATCAGTTAATGCACACTCAAACTTCACTGAGTATCTGACTATGTACTACGATTTCCGCGAAAGAATCTATTACAATTTAAAACAATGCTGCGTGTTTAGTGATTTGTCGCTCATCAATTGTGCTATCCAATATAATTCCTCGTGTTTTCTAAGTCGTGTGTTGTCGAGTCCAGACCGTAATATTGTTGTATTATACTTGTGTCACTCATTCTCAATTACGTGACTAATCATGCCATTGCTCGTATTTTTCTTAATTTTTATGTCAGATCTGCGATTGTTGGCTCGGATGTGCATCTTGTCAGATGTCTCTCCGATGTATTGTTTGTTGCAGTTTGAACAGCTGGCCAAATAAACATTACCTTTACTTTTGCAATTGTTTACTCCTACAATCCTGTAATCAAGACCAGTATACGAACTGCTAAATGTTTCGGTGTCCTTCATTTCACGACAACACTTGCATCACTTATTGTCACACGCTGTGTTTCGGCCTTTGGGTGTCATTTCATGCTGTTTATTTCTTAATATCATTGCACGTATGTTCTGATTATTTTTAAAGCAAATACTAGGCCTTCTTAAGCCTTTAACTCCTGATAACTGAACGCGTGTGAATGCCGTGTCTTTATTCTTACAGGAAATTATTTTCAACAAACGAGGAGTTCGAACGAAATGTCGCTGTTCTACAGAAGGAATTACAAGGAAGATGGTATGCAACTAGACAAATTACAAGACAATGTAATATGGTTCGCAGACACACTAGGAAAGAGCTACTAACGAAGCCGGATTATTGTAAGGATAATAAAATTACTAACACTAACGATGAAGGTAGTAACATCGAATCTCCCACAATACATAAGAGTTCTGAATTTAGATTTAATACCACGTTTAATTATACCCCACTTATACGTGATATGCAGAAGAATATAAACACGGCATTCACACGCGTTCAGTTATCATGAGTTAAAGGCTTAAGAAGGCCTAGAATTTGCTTTAAAAATAATCGGAACATACGTGCAATGTTATTAAGAAATAAACAGCATGAAGTGACACCCAAAGGCCGAAACACAGCGTGTGACGATAAGTGATGCAAGTGCTGTCGTGAAATGAAGGATACCGAAACATTTAGCAGTTTGTATACTGGTCTTGATTACAGGATTGTAGGAGTAAACAATTGCAAATGTAAAGGTAATGTTTATTTGGCCAGCTGTTCAAACTGCAACAAACAATACATCGGAGAGACATCTGACAAGATGCACATCCGAGCCAACAATCGCAGATCTGACATAAAAATTAAGAAAAATACGAGCAATGGCATGATTAGTCACGTAATTGAGAATGAGTGACACAAGTATAATACAACAATATTACGGTCTGGACTCGACAACACACGACTTAGAAAACACGAGGAATTATATTGGATAGCACAATTGATGAGCGACAAATCACTAAACACGCAGCATTGTTTTAAATTGTAATAGATTCTTTCGCGGAAATCGTAGTACATAGTCAGATACTCAGTGAAGTTTGAGTGTGCATTAACTGATGAAGACACTAGTCGAAACGTTTTAATAATAAAAAAGTACTTCCTCAATTAGAAAATCTTTTATATACAAATATATGAAAGAGTCTACAATAGACCTTAAGTGGCAATTATATACTCGAAATACCCACTATATATAAGAGATGACATAAAAAGTTTACGAGATAATACAGAAATCCTTATTAAAAAAGCAGATAAGGGAAATGAGCCCGTATTGTGGGATAAGGAAGAATATATATGAGGGTCTACGGCAATTAAACTCACATAATTATGAAATATGCAAAGATACAGCGTTAATAGATGCAAAAATGGCAGTGGAAAATTTACTTACTAAGTACACCAGTAACAATACCATAACAACTGAAACAATGCATGAACTAAATTGTCGTAACGCAACACCAGAAAGGATGTATTTCTTACCAAAAACACATAAAAATGAATATCTAGTCAAGGGTAGACCTGTTATTAGTACAAATAATTCCCCAACAGAAAAGCTTAGTAAATATATTGACAACCTTATTAACCCACTACTAACAAAAGTCCCATCTATGATACGTAATTCCGGCGATTTTTTAAAAAAGTTACAGCAAATCAATAAAGATGAAGTTCGAAGTTCAAAATTAATTTCAATGGATGTAACATCGTTATACACAAACATAGATCACGATGAGGGACTTGAGGCAATAAAACAGTGTATAATGGAGGAAGATTGGCCAATAATGAAACAAAACTTCGTATTAGAAAGCTTAGAAATAATATTAAATAATAACATATTTACATTTAACGACATACTCTACAGACAATTAATAGGGACTGACATGGGGACACCCGTTGCACCCACCTATGCTATACTATACATGCATAAGTATGAACAGGAAATGATTAACTCAATGCAAATTAAACCAATACTTTACTGTCGATATTTCGATGACATTTTTATAATGTTATCTAGAGAGGAATACAATTCGGATCTACCACTAAAAAATGTTAATGATCATGGAAGGTTAGAATTTACGATGGAGGATAAAGATATACACTTTCTTGATGTAAAGATAAAAAGGACTCCTAACTTAGACATAGAAACAACTTTATACCAAAAACCTTCATATAAAGCAATGTATGTGCATGCAAAAAGTGCACACCCTTCGTGGATAAAAAGAAACATGATAAAAGGGGAAATATGTAGGATATACACTGTGTGTTCAAATTCGAACGATAGAATTCGTTGCCTTAATACATTGAGAGTAGACCTGATGCGTAGAGGATATACACATAGAATCATTTACAAACAGATACAAAAAGTCAGAAATCAAATAAATAAAAATAAAAGTAGGATAGATATTAACAAAGGAATGATCCAGGTCAAACAAAAGGAAAAATATATTGGAATAGACTATGTCCCTTCCCTATCAAATATAGGACGAAAAATCAAAAACATACAAAACGTCTCTGTAGCAACATATGGGGGTACAATTGATAGCCCGAGATTGTTCTATACATGTAAGAATACCATAAAGAAAGCACTGGTAAATTAAAGAATTATAAAAACACATATTCACGATAAAAAATTGTGTTCAGAATCCAAAAAAGTAAGATTTAAGAGCTGTGCTTCTGTAAATATAGGTAGCTATTTTGAAAGCATTGGAACAGGCTGTAGATATAAAATAAAGAATACAGCTAACTGTTGTACTAAGGGAATAATCTATCTCGGAAATTGTACAGAATGTAAAGCCCAATACGTCGGAGAAACGGGTAGAGATCTAAGAGCACGATTGACAAATCGTCGGGCAGATATAAAGGCAAAAAGAGGAAACGATGCTATCGTAAAACACTGCGAAACCCACGATAATAAGGATACCTTCAAATATACAATAATCGACATAGTTCAGAACGATAAACAAAGAAAAATAAACGAAATGGAATGGATTGGACAATTGTATACCGACAGAGACACAGGAATTAACGAACAGCACATCTATCGCTGGAATAAAATTACTTAAAAGGAAGATGAAATTTTTTTTGTAATGCTACGTCATATGTTTTTTGTATTTTGTTTTTTACAGTTGATTTGAATTCGCGCGTGTGCACATTTTTTCGCTGTTCATAAAGGCAAAAAGCCGAAACGTTCAACTTTGTTGTTTATTTTTCCAAAGACAAACTGCTGGAAAAATTGGTGAGATAATATTTACTGGACAAAAAGAGTTCATTAAAAAGGACCCCAGCTGTGAGAAAAACACCCACAACTATTATATATAATATGTCGTAGAATTACCAGCAAATCCAACAAAGTTTTTTAGAACGTTTCGCTCATTACATTTCATCAGCTATACAACAATTGTGTATTAAAGCTGTTAACATTTTTTTTCGGAAGAAAAAATTTTTTAACAGCTACATATATAGCTAAGAATTAATAGAAACCGACACATACACAGTTTTTTAATTATTTATTATGTGTACTATATATAAGGCTGAAATAAGCGGGCGAAACGAAAACGGCTGTGTCAATGTGGCCGTTAGTAGTCAGGGTGTGTGGAATTGGATATTATGAAGGAAGGATTCTGTAGCTGGTTTTCAATGTGAAAGTCACCTCGTGTGACCTAGCAACTATTCAATACATAAATAAGCATCCATCAAAGGATCACCAGTCCCGATTTCAATCGATCTTCATGATCTCATACTATACAATACAATATATTTAATGAATAGTTGCTAGGTCACACGAGGTGACTTTCGCATTGAAAACCAGCTACAGTATCCTTCCTTCATGATATCCGATTCCATACACCCTGACTACTAACGGCCACATTGCCACAGCCGTTTTCGTTTCGCCCGCTTTTTGCCACATGTTGGTAGCCCCGGGCTCATCAGAAGGCTGACTACCAACTCTTTGCCTTTTGAAATTTGACTTATCCGAGATTCGAGCTGTCGCTCTTCGTACTTGGCTTGCGCTCTTGACTGCTAGGCTACGAATCCAGGATTACCAGATTTCACACAGTATATGAAACCTTCCATCATGATATCCAGAAACTGCATTGTCCGAGATGCTTCACAAAATTTTCCAAGGAACTTATACCTGAAGAAGATATTTTGTCGAGACGTTGTTAAGTACACAATAAATAATTAAAAAACTGTGTCTGTGTCGGTTTCTATTAATTCTTAGCTATATATATAAATATATATAGCTAAGAATTAAAAGAAACCGACACAGACACAGTTTTTTAATTATTTATTATGTGTACTTAACAACGTCTCGACAAAATATATTTTTCAGGTATAAGTTCCTTGGAAAATTTTGTCACTTACACCCTTATACGTTTTTGCTTGCTACGAAAGAATAATGTGGGATTTTTCTCGACGTAAAATCGTCAATGTTTACATATTCATTTTGATGTAGATAATCACGGTAGATACTCGTTATTAGGATTTAATCCATCAAGATCAGTTTGCAGTTGGCCAACCCAATAACTTTCACGTTTCTTTCTATTAGTTTCATTACCAACTGTTTCGATTATAACACTAGTAAAGATATGGTCAGCATTTTCTAATATATGGCTTACCGCTCCGTCTCGGTTTCTTTTCAGCCTTATGTCGTTCCGCTGATTATTTTGTCGGAGATTCAATGCCCTACCTGTTTCACCATACATATTGGATTTTACAATTGTTGCATGTTAATAGATATATTCCTTCCTGGGTTTTACAGGTGAAATTTCCTTTTACTAGATATACAATTTCTGTGCGAGTACTCATAAACTTCGTTGTAGTCATCATATCTGAACAGCATGCACATCGTTTATCGCCGCATGGCGCGGATGTATGTAGGCTTACGTGCCGAATCGAATTTTCTAATTTTAGTTATGCTCTGACCAAGATGTTGCTGAGTGATTGACATCTCGTAAAGTAAATCCACGGTTGCTTTGTGTTGTCACTTAGTATTTGATCCATATTGTCATAAGCAAAGCGTATATCTTTCCCGACGATTCGTAATGCCTGATTATATGGCATAGGTACGTAAATATGCTTTTCTTTAACCTTTGACTTAACATTTAATAAATCAATCCTATTTATTATTCGTACTTGGTTAAACTGTCTTACGATCTCACCATACCTATATCCTCGCATCTTGAATCGCTCCATGATTCCTATCAATGATTATTCAAAAAATGAAGGTAAACTGCAAATGTTTAGGCATCGAATTGCTTCATTTCGTATCATGTTTCTTTTTGTTTGAGCGCTATGACCGCTTCGCGCGTGTATATAAGTAACAGCGTTTGGTTTTATAAATATTTTTGTGTGCCATTTTCCATCTTTTAAAGTAATACAAGTATCCAAGTACGGAATTTCCATTGATGTGTTCGATTTTACTAGACTGTTGTTGTTCATATATTTCATGAATTCTTGTAGTGATTCATCACCGTGCTCCCGAATCATTACTACGTCATCTATGTACCTTCGCCACCACCATGGACGTGTCTCTGTTTGATTTATCAGGCGCGTTTCGAGCTCTGATAAAAACAAATTAGAGTAGGATGGAGCCATTGGAGTTCCCATAGCTGTTCCCTGTGTTTGGCGCCAGTAGCGATTGTCGAACACACATATATTACTAGTTAATGTTATACGCAGAAGCTCGGATATTTTATATACTTCATACGCTTTAATTCCAGCCGCTTCTAGTTTTGTTTTGCACGCTGATATTCCCATTTCTGTCAGCATATTTGTATAGAGTTGTTCAATGTCTAGTGTAACGATCTGGCAATTACGCGGTATTGAAGGTCTTATAGTGTCAAATTCCCGAATGAAGTGATCTATTGATATTAAACAATGGGGTACTTTTCTCAAAGTGGATTCAATATTGTATTCAGATATTTTGAGACTTTCTCAGTAACAGCTTGACAATTACTGACAATTGGTATCCCTTTACATATTAAATCTCTTTTGTGTCTTTGGAAGCATGTAGAACCTACCATACCGTGGATTGGGAACAGTTAAACGAGCTATCAACTCTGTATCTGCAAATAGTTCATTACATTTATTGGAAATTGTCTATAACAGCTCATTAATATACTCGCGTTCAATATCAACATACGGGCCATTTAAAATTTGTCTGTATGCTTCATCCAGCTAGTGTTGTTTATTCCAAACAACAACATGTCCTGATTTATCCGCTCGCTTTATTATCATATTTTTATTACTCTTAAATTTTGGAGGGCTCTCAGTTCATCAGGACGCAAGTTTGAATTATAGCCATTGTTATAATTTAAATCAAGTTCAAATAAAAAATTGAAATTTAAAATAAACGTCATTTTTATGAACAGACAAATAAATAACAGACGTTGTCTTAGAATAAGAATTAGAGGTCATCAGGAGGAAATGCTATGCTATCAGGTTTCGGATCCCAAAATCCTCTACCCAACATAGCAGAGGAGTCAAATAAGTGCTAATGATGTATTTCCTCTGATAAAACTATCTAGTATCTTATTCTAATACAAAGTATATTATTTATTATCCATCCATAAAAATTTGCCACTTAAGAGTTTAAATTTATTCTTTATATTATTGTGTTGATTTATATATTTTACTATTTTCTGCTTGATGTTATTTTTATAGTAACCTTGTTTAAAATATGTATCTATTAAATTATTTAAATGACTTTAAAGAAAACCAATATCGTTACAAATTGTTGCAATTCTTAAAATTTCATTATTTAATGTATTATATTTTATATTATATTGTATGCATGAATGCTCATGCAAAAATATGTTTCTTATAAATTTAAATATGTCATCTTAACTATATAAATTAATAGTAGTTTTAGTTAATGTTAATTTAATGTTCATATATATAGATAGACACATTCTTTATCATTAATATTGGTTTTGTTAAGAATAAGGCTTTCTGGATAAATTTGTTCACTAATTGAATAAAAATTATTAGAATTAAATAGACATATATCATTAATGCACCGAAACATACATTTCATATATTTATATAGTTTAGATTTAGTTTTTACACAGTTATGAACGAATTCATATTCTATAAAGCTTAAAAATAAGTCAGCAATTATTGAGATACTATTACCTCCCGTTGGAACACCATTTATTTGTCTAAATATAGACTTTAAAAAAAATAATAGTCCCTACTTTTAAATAATTTTGATTTATTAAAAGATTTAAATTCGTCAATTCAATTTTATCCATATATTAATATTTACTTGATGGTTTAATTTTTGTAAGATAGGCGTTATAGTTATTATAACATATACACAAATCTTTTTCCGAATATAAGATTAATTAATTTTACTAGCGCTTCTTTAATATCTACTAAATCTAGATTTGTATAAAGCGTACTAAAATCGTACGTATTTATAGTTTGAAAATTTATTCCTTTTGTCTGTTCCAAAAATTCTTTTGTAGAATTAATACTAAAATAGTGTTTTATACCAGTATTAATTTCGATTACTCTTCAATATTTTAAAGTATGCTTTAATTACTTTAAGTATTTTATTCATATAGACAGAAAGCGTTTTTAATGTACATTTAAAAGCACTACATATGAACCTAGGTTTTATTGGATTTTTATGTAATTTTGGATTCCAATATAATATAGGTATAGTTTTATTATCTAATTCAACCTTTATACCCTTTTTATTCATTATAGAACAGTAACTTGTAATAATTGTTTCTTAACTTAACTCGCTACGTTCATATGTTGGATTTACATTTAAATCATTAGAATTAACCTCTTTCATTAGTATATCATAATAAAGCTTTTTGCATATGAAGACAAAGTTATTACTAGCTTTATCAATAGTTGTTATTATATAGTTATCCTTTAATTTAGTAAGTTCTTTATACATATCTTTATTAATTTTATCTTTCCTTTTATAATTGTTTGTTATTTTCATTTTACTTTTAATTTTATCAAATATATAATATTTCCAAGTGTTTATCTTAGATATATTGTCGAGCTTTAACTATTAATCAGCTTGTAAAGTAAGCATTTAAGTTATTATATAACGAATTGTAAATTTTATTTTTGTCGTTGTTATTATTTAATCTATATTTATACCCTTTTGATAGCAGCTTTCTTAATTCACAATTTTCAATTAATTCTAGATTATGGGTACATATATGTTCATTTATTTTATCAAAATTAAGACTTTTGCAATTGCATTCTGTTTCCATTATGTTTCTAATATTATCGTTGCATATTGATTTAAATTCTTTATTATAATTACGCATTTTTCGTCCTAATGGTTGTAGGAGTTTACACCTTTTTTAGGAATATATTTACTCAAATCCGATCTATTATTTCTTTACTTTTAGAATTATTTAAAAGCCTACCTATATTTATTTTATCTATACATTTATTAATAAATTTTATGGTCAGTGTACATTTTTTATTGTTGTTGTTAACATTTATTGTCCGATTTTAGTATTTTATATTACAATAACTGTCTATTATACAACTCAACCAATTATATTCGAAAGACTTCTTATAGAAAAACTTATTAGAAAAACTTCTTATATTTACATAAAGATCTTTCAACTTATTATCTCTTAAAAGTTGTTTTAATATTTCTAATTGTTCATAAATATACTTATCTTTTTTAATATTTTTAAGTTTATTTTTCTTATTCCTTTTATCACCATGACTTCTTTGTTTGCGTCTAACCGGATTATTATAATATAGTTGTTTATTATGTATTATACTACTTCTGCCAATTCCTTGTACCAAGTCATTCAATCCTAATATGTACATAGAATTAAGCGTTTTAATCCAAAAATCTTCTCTTTCTAATAGCTTTTGATTTAATATTGTCTTATTTTCTTAAACAATATATTTTAAAATAAATAATTTACAGTATCCTAATCATGTCCTATTAATCTCATTTGCTTATGAAATATAGTTTGATTTTTATGCTTTATATTATATATGTGATCCTAAACCTAGTTTTTAACATTTGATATGTTTTTCCTATATATTGCAATCCACATGTACATTGTATTAGATACACTACACCTGCGGTATTGTAGTTACAATTATTATTAATATTTAGTGAAAAGAATTTGTTTGTCGTATTACTTACAATACAATTATTATTTATAACATCACAAACTATACAATTTTTTCTGTTACATTTAAAAGATCTAAAATTGAAATCATTAGTACTTACGTATTTTTCCAATATGGTTGAGCACATGTAACTTTTGTTAAGTCATAATTTTTAACTTTGCTTTTTCGGTGTCGCCACATAGTTTAGTTGACTCAGACTAAACTTACAGCGGGCCATCCAGCAGCATCTGACAGGGGGCTACCCTGCTTAAGACGGTTGCAGGCTGGAACAAGATCTATAAATATCAACCACCTTCACTCTACGCCCTACGAGACCTGGCTATTGACAATTACCTGGTCTTTTAAACGTGATCACGTGAAGCAGTTTACATTTTAAAGTGTAAACACCTTGGGATGCAAACTTCCCTATTTTTTAAAATTAATAATTCATTAAACTTGTTTGAAAATAAGAAAAAATAATAGTTAAGTCGTAACCAATAATACATAGTTTCAGTAAACTATGGAAATGTGGAAAAATTCTTGAGAGCTTGCGAGTAAAATGATAAATAATCAAATCTTTAAAAACTGTTTCCCTACAGTCAAATACGAAAAGTAAACTAAATATATCCAGAGATCACATGCGAGCATTAAATAAAATTAAATAGGATGAAAATATTATTGTAAATTAGCAGGTAAAGGATCTTAATTAGTGATATGGGATAATAAGGATTATAAATCGGAATGTCTAAGACAGATAAATTCGAACACATATGAACCCATTACAGTAGACGAATTGAAACGCACATATGACAGATTAGAAGAGTACAGACTTAAACATGCATCAATGGGCGCTATTGACAAGACATCAAACGGTAAACGGTCGAAAATCTCATATCGAGCAGGAGTATTATATCTCTTACCGAAAATTCACAAGGAAGAAAGACCTTGTAAAGGAAGACCTATCGTATCCAACAAAGCCACATTCACAGAGAACTCGAGATTCTTAGACTCTACACTAAAAAGCTTACTATCAACATCAGATAGCTATCTAAAGGATACAAATAGTTTCCTGGAGAAATTAAACCATCACAAACCAAGTATAGCAAAACAAGATACAATACTAACTCTGCATGTTTCAAATGTTTATACGTCTATTTCCACCATGACAGAATCAATAGAATATGATCGGTGATAGATCAAGCTGGATGAAATATCCCAAAAAAAATCCTTGATTACAGAGGGGCTAAGGTTGATTCTAGAAGGAAATACATTCGACTTTAATGGATCACTGTACAAACAGAAAATATCTACTGCGATTGCCACACCTGTTACGCCCTCGTATGCCACGTTATATCTAAATCACTTTGAACATCAGTTCATTCATCAATGTACATGGAAACCACTTAAATGATACAGATACATTGATGATATCTTTCTCGTTTGGAAGGATGGCGAAAAACATTTAGAACAATTCGTTAACAATTTCAAAAATTTCGAACCATTAAAGTTTACGATAAATAGAACAGTTCCGATTAATTTCCTTGATGTGTCTATTTACTGGGATAAGTATGATACATTGCATACCAGCATATATAGGAAACCTATTAGTCCAAAAATGCATCTGCACTCCTTGAGTGCCCACCCAAAACACATTAAGATGAATATGATCAAAAATGGTACATCAAGAATCCTAAAAATCCGTAGTACAACAAAATCACAGCTAAATACAATAGACCAACTACGAAAGCAGCTCATCATGAGAGGTACACTTATCGTGAGGTTAATCGATCAATAAATTAGTCTAATAGCATTACAAAACTCCAAAAACTTGACGAAGGAAAATATATGCAGTGACAATATTTACGTTTTCCCGTATTATAAGGCATTACAATCATTATCATGTAACCCAAAGAATCAATAGGTAATATTGCAAAACAAATAGGAAAACCAATCAAAAGAGTAGTTATAGCCTTTAAAACTGCAAACACAATCAGCCGCCGATTAATACGGTCACAATACCAAAGACAAGGAAACAACGATATGTCGGGATGTAAACAATGCCAAAGGGCGCGAACAAAATGTGATGAAAATGTTATTACTGCTACAAAGTACGTTATCAGCAAAACGAAATTAGAATATAAAATAAACAGCAACACATCATGCGCATCAAACGGTAATGTTTATTTAGCAACATGCCGACTGTGCCAACCACAATACTTAGCTGAGACAGGACTTAGCATGAATATGAGACTTAATAATTGCAGATCAGATATAAATAAACTTTAAACACATCGCGATGCGATTGTGCACCATTGTATTTCGGCACATTCAAAAAATTCAGATACTTTTGACTACATGATAAAGAATGGTATCAACGACACTAGAGAAAGGAGAATAAAAGAATAGAGGAGTGTAGTTCAACTGTAAAACAGATGCCAATCACGGTTTAAATTCAGAGCACATTTACAAATGGGATGTCGATATTACATAATTCCACCTAAAATAATTGCTGAGATTGTTTTATTACTTGTTAACTTTATTGTATTCTCATTCTAGATTGACAAAGCTCCAGAGAGCGAAACGTTTTCAATAAAATTTTGAATCTATTTTGCTTGTGCTGGTGTAAATCGTAAGATAAATAAAACTATTGTACTACAGTGAGGATCCCGGCGATAGTGCACAACGTAAAATGCATTTTAATTATAGTCTCAAATTCCCGAATAAAGTGATCTGTTGATAGTAAACAATATGGTTATTTTCTCACAAGTGGATTCAATGTTGTATTCAGATATTTTGAGACTTTCTCAGTAACTACTTGACAATTACTGACAATTGGTCTCCCTTTACATATTGAATCTCTTTTGTGAGTCTTTGGAAGCATGTAGAACCTACCATACCGGGGATTGGAAACAGTTATAATAAAGATATACGCTTTGCTTATGAAAATATGGATCCAATACTAAGAGGCAACACAAAGCGACCGTGGATTTACTTTACGAGATGTCAAACACTCAGCAACATCTTGGTCAGAGCAGAACTAAAAGTAGAAAATTCGATTCGGCACATAAGCCTACATACATCCGCGCCATGCGGCGATAAACGATGTGCATGCTGTTCAGATATGATGAGTACAACGAAGTTTATGAGTAATCGCACAGAAATCGATTATCGAGTAAAAAGAATTTTCACCTGTTAAACCCAGGAAGGAACATATCTGTTAACATGCAACAATTGTAAAATCCAAAAGGTAGGTGAAACAGGTTAAGCATTTAATCTCCGACAAAATAATCGGCGGAGCGACATAAGGCTGAAAAGAAACCGAGACGGAGCGGTAAGCCATATATTAGAAAATGCTGACCATACCTTTACTAGTGTTATAATCGAAACAGTTAGTAATGAAACTAATAGAAAGAAACGTGAAAGTTATTGGGTTGGTCAGCTTCAAACTGATCTGGACGGATTAAATCCTAATAACGAGTATCGACTACCGTGATTATTTACATTAAAATGAATATGTAAAAATTAACGATTTTACGTCAAAAAATTTCACATTATTCTTTCCGTAGCAAGCAAAAACGTATAAGGGTGTAAGTGACAAAAATTTTCCAAGGAACTTATACCTGAAGAAGACATTTTGTCGAAAAGTTGTAAAGTAAAGTACACAATCAATAATTAAAAAACTGTGTCTGTGTCAGTTTCTATTTATCCTTATATAAGGATAAATAGAAACTATTTCTTTAACTTATATATATATATATATAATCGTATGAGATCATGAAGATCGATTGAAATCGGGACTGGTGATCCTTTGATGGATGCTTATTTATGTAATGAATAGTTGCTAGGTCACACGAGGTGACTTTCGCATTGAAAACCAGCTACAGAATCCTTCCTTCATGATATCCAATTCCATACACCCTGACTACTAACGGCCACATTGCCACAGCCGTTTTCGTTTCGCCCGCTTTTTGCCACATGTTGGTAGCCCCGGGCTCATCAGAAGGCTGACTACCAACTCTTTGCCTTTTGAAATTTGACTTATCCGAGATTCGAGCTGTCGCTCTCCGTACTTAGCTTGCGCTCTTGACTGCTAGGCTACGAATCCAGGATAACCAGATTTCACACAGTATATGAAACCTTCCATCATGATATCCAGAAACTGCATTGTCCGAGATGCTTCTCTGGCATGCTTATTATAGATTTTATGGTATGAAATCATGAAAATCGATTGAAATCGGGACTGGTGATCCTTTGATGGATGCTTATTTATGTAATGAACAGTTGCTAGGTCACACGAGGTGACTTTTGCATGGAAAACTAGCTACAGAATCCTTCCTTCATGATATCCAATTCCATACACCCTGACTACAAACGACCACATTGCCACAGCCGTTTTCGTTTCGCTCGCTTTTTGCCACATGTTGGTAGACCAGGGCTCATCAGAAGGCTGAATACCAACTCTTCGAATTTGAAATTTGACTTATCCGAGATTCGAGCTGACGCTCTCCGTACTTAGCTTGCGCTCTTGACTGCTAGGCTACGATTCCAAGATTACCAGATTTCACATAGTATATAAAACCTTCCATCATGATATCCAGAAACTTCATTGTCCGAGATGCTTCACTGGCATGCTTATTATAGATTTTGTCGTATGAGATCATGAAGATCGATTGAAATAGAGACTGGTGATACTTTGATGGATGCTTATTTATGTAATGAATAGTTGCTAGGTCACACGAGGTGACTTTCGCATTGAAAACCAGCTACAGAATCCTTCCTTCATGATATCCAATTCCATACACCCTGACTACTAACGGCCACATTGCCACAGCCGTTTTCGTGTCGCCCGCTTTTTGCCACATGTTGGTAACCCCAGGCTGGTCATAAGGCTGACTACCAACTCTTCGCCTTTTGAAATTTGACTTATCCGAGATTCGAGCTGTCGCTCTCCGTACTTGGCTTGCGCTCTTGACTTCTAGGCTAGGAATCCAGGATTACCAGATTTCACACAGTATATGAAACCTACCATCATGATATCCAGAAACTGCATTGTCCAAGATGCTTCTCTGACATGCTTATTTTAGATTTTATCGTTTAAGATCATGAAGATCGATTGAAATCGGGACCGGTGATCATTTGATTGATGCTTATTTATGTAATGAATAGTTGCTAGGTCGCACGAGTTAACTTTCGCATCGAAAACCAGCTACAGAATCCTTCCTTCATGATATCCAATTCCATACACCCTAAGGGTGTATCCAATTCCATATCCAATTCCATACACCTAAGGGTGTATAAAATTGGATATCATGAAGAAGGATACAGTAGCTGGTTTTCAATGCGAAAGTCACCTCGTGTGACCTAGCAACTATTCATTACATAAATAAGCATCCATCAAAGGATCACCAGTCCCGATTTCAATCGATCTTCATGATCTCATACGATAAAATCTATAATAAGCATGCCAGAGAAGCATCTCGGACAATGCAGTTTCTGGATATCATGATGGAAGGTTTCATATACTGTGTGAAATCTGGTAATCCTGGATTCGTAGCCTAGCAGTCAAGAGCGCAAGCCAAGTACGGAGAGCGACAGCTCGAATCTCGGATAAGTCAAATTTCAAAAGGCGAAGAGTTGGTAGTCAGCCTTCTGATGAGCCCGGGGCTACCAACATGTGGCAAAAAGCGGGCGAAACGAAAACGGCTGTGGCAATGTGGCCGTTAGTAGTCAGGGTGTATGGAATTGGATATCATGAAGGAAGGATTCTGTAGCTGGTTTTCAATGCGAAAGTCACCTCGTGTGACCTAGCAACTATTCATTACATAAATAAGCATCCATCAAAGGATCACCAGTCCCGATTTCAATCGATCTTCATGATCTCATACGATAAAATCTATAAAAAGCATGCCAGAAAAGCATCTCGGACAATGCAGTTTCTGGATATCATGATGGAAGGTTTCATATACTGTGTGAAATCTGGTAATCCTGGATTCGTAGCCTAGCAGTCAAGAGCGCAAGCCAAGTACGGAGAGCGACAGCTCGAATCTCGGATAAGTCAAATTTCAAAAGGCGAAGAGTTGGTAGTCAGCTTTCTGATGAGCCCGGGGCTACCAACATGTGGCAAAAAGCGGGCGAAACGAAAACGGTTGTGGCAATGTGGCCGTTAGTAGTCAGGGTGTATGGAATTGGATATCATGAAGGAAGGATTCTGTAGCTGGTTTTCAATGCGAAAGTCACCTCGTGTGACCTAGCAACTATTCATTATATATATAATAGTAGTGCACGGATGTGCTTAGTAAACAACGGTCCAGGATTTCTTACGAAATACGGCATTTATACTAAACGGTGTTGCTTAATAGACTTGACTTCACAATGTCACACAGGCAACCGAAACGACCAGTGTGTACCTCATTCTACTGATGAGTGTTGCCGGGTACTCATCATTTCGATGCTGAAGTGGTCGTCTAGAAGTGACATGGTGACTGAAAGTCGTGAATCGAAGTCCAGTCTATCAAGCAACACCATTTAGTATATATATATATATATATATATATATATATATATATATATATATATATATATATATATATATATATATATATATATTTTTATAGTTATCACAAAAGCAGTCGAAACGCACCCTAACCACTTCATCCGACTGACGATGACTGCTGGGTGGTTTGGGGCGTCTCGGAGTGATACATTAGACTGATGGAGCTGATGATCGAAGTCCAGTTTTGTAGCAACTCATATGGATTTAAAATCAATAGTAGCCTGTTTAGGCTCCTGGACCACAGTTACAAGCGATTTTTCGCATTACCAATTTATAAAAAAACGTATTCCTTTCGGAATCCTGTGAGAAATTCAGTGCCCTCGTAACCAACGGATACGCATTTGTGCATATAAAGAATAATTAGAAGGTCTACACACGCAACAAGCCAGTAAAAACGCTTTCTGCACCTGAGTTTTGTTTAGCATCGTGAGGAATTGCTGGTGTCTTTATAGTTATCACAAAAGCAGTCGAAACGCACCCTAACCACTTCATCCGACTGACGATGACTGCTGGGTGGTTTGGGGCGTCTCGGAGTGATACATTAGACTGATGGAGCTGATGATCGAAGTCCAGTTTTGTAGCAACTCATATGGATTTAAAATCAATAGTAGCCTGTTTAGGCTCCTGGACCACAGTTACAAGCGATTTTTCGCATTACCAATTTATAAAAAAAACGTATTCCTTTCGGAATCCTGTGAGAAATTCAGTGCCCTCGTAACCAACGGATACGCATTTGTGCATATAAAGAATAACTAGAAGGTCTACACACGCAACAAGCCAGTAAAAACGCTTTCTGCACCTGAGTTTTGTTTAGCATCGTGAGGAATTGCTGGTGTCTTTATAGTTATCACAAAAGCAGTCGAAACGCACCCTAACCACTTCATCCGACTGACGATGACTGCTGGGTGGTTTGGGGCGTCTCGGAGTGATACATTAGACTGATGGAGCTGATGATCGAAGTCCAGTTTTGTAGCAACTCATATGGATTTAAAATCAATAGTAGCCTGTTTAGGCTCCTGGACCACAGTTACAAGCGATTTTTCGCATTACCAATTTATAAAAAAACGTATTCCTTTCGGAATCCTGTGAGAAATTCAGTGCCCTCGTAACCAACGGATACGCATTTGTGCATATAAAGAATAATTAGAAGGTCTACACACGCAACAAGCCAGTAAAAACGCTTTCTGCACCTGAGTTTTGTTTAGCATCGTGAGGAATTGCTGGTGTCTTTATAGTTATCACAAAAGCAGTCGAAACGCACCCTAACCACTTCATCCGACTGACGATGACTGCTGGGTGGTTTGGGGCGTCTCAAAGTGATACATTAGACTGATGGAGCTGATGATCGAAGTCCAGTTTTGTAGCAACTCATATGGATTTAAAATCAATAGTAGCCTGTTTAGGCTCCTGGACCACAGTTACAAGCGATTTTTCGCATTACCAATTTATAAAAAAACGTATTCCTTTCGGAATCCTGTGAGAAATTCAGTGCCCTCGTAACCAACGGATACGCATTTGTGCATATAAAGAATAATTAGAAGGTCTACACACGCAACAAGCCAGTAAAAACGCTTTCTGCACCTGAGTTTTGTTTAGCATCGTGAGGAATTGCTGGTGTCTTTATAGTTATCACAAAAGCAGTCGAAACGCACCCTAACCACTTCATCCGACTGACGATGACTGCTGGGTGGTTTGGGGCGTCTCGGAGTGATACATTAGACTGATGGAGCTGATGATCGAAGTCCAGTTTTGTAGCAACTCATATGGATTTAAAATCAATAGTAGCCTGTTTAGGCTCCTGGACCACAGTTACAAGCGATTTTTCGCATTACCAATTTATATATATATATATATATATATATATATATATATATATATATATATATATATATATATGAGTACTCCGTGAGAGTCCCAGCAGCAGTGCAAAAATTTGATTATATATATCCATTATTAACACTGATGCCGGGAATCACACAGGAGTAACCGTTTAATAGTTTGAAATTGCAACACCGGCTACGCAACAAAAATATAGCTTAACGTTTCGGAATGTGGCCTCATTCAATCTACAACATAAAAAGTGTTGCGGATATGCAACACTGCCAGCTCCAGACTGAAGTGCATTCAGCGCATTAGGGATGAAATGCTAATGAGAGGATACACTTATCACGAATTAAATCGGTCGATTAACGTTGCATTCACTCGGATGTACGCTGCGAAAAGTGACACAAGTAAGAAAGCCGATTGCATGATTTGCATGCCATACCACAACGTACTTAGCAGTGTACCGAGGTTAATATCCGGCACTGTATCAGCGATGAGGCGGAAATTTGTTAAAAATGAGAAGAGTATCAGGGTCATTTTCTCTGCGAAGAACAAGTTTGAAATTCACTCACATCGTCGAGGTTGAAGATATCTACAGATGCTCGCGTACATTATAGGTGTAGACGAGGCTTAAGACCTAGAGCAAATTGCTGCTCAAATATAAGGGAAACTAAGGTTTTTCAAAGCACATGCACTGGCGTAAAGTATTCCATAAAGGCAAATACATCGTGCAATTCTGCGAGATACGTGTACGAGGCGCGTTGTAAATTGTGCAACGCACAATATATGGGTGATACGGGGTTGACGATAAACCGGCGCTTGAACAACAGAAGGAGTGATCTAAAAAAGAAATCAAAAGAACGTGATGCGATTGTTCACCACTGCCTAACGACACACAACACTGATGAAGACGTATTTGATTACACCGTCATTGAACACGGCGTAAGCGATATGCAAGATAGACGACATTTAAAGCAGAGATGGATCGGGCAGCTGCTAACGGATACACCAAGTGGGTAAAATAATGAGCATGTGTACGGATGGGATTTGGGTATTACTTAGAGATTTGTTTTCTTCTTGTTTGACTTTGTTGATTGGTACTTCATTTGTCTCTTTTTTATGTTGTAGATTGAAAAAGGCCACATGCCGAAACGTTAAGCTATCTTTTTGTTGCTTAGCCGGTGTTGCAATTTCAAACTATATATAATTCGGTACCTGGAATTATTTAAAATTTGTATCATATTGATATTTATTTAACTTAATTGCATCTGTGAGCTGTAATTCTTCTAATTGTGGCACAATTTATCCTCACAAAAGTGTTGCTCCTACTATTGATAAGCAGGACATTACTAATCAGCCCCAATGGGTCTCATCAGCGGCTGACTCATACCTTCATTAATCCTGGTCAGCAGCTTATGATACCCACCCATGCTGATTAGTAGCGTCTTGTGGTATCAATAATAGGAACAATAAGCAAAAGAATTGATATTTCTGTTTAAATTATACTAATTTATGGCTGGTTATCTCAACAATTTTTTATTTCTGACAGGTTTATTATAAATAAATAAAAGTGAATTCAAATCATTGTAATTTTTTATCAAAAGAATTGATATTTATATCTAAATTAATACTAATTTATAGCTGGTAATATCAACAATTTTTATTTGACAGATTTAGTATAAATCAAAGTGAGTTCAAATCATTGTAATTTCAAAAAATAGTTTATTTATACCATGAAATAAAATAGTTTTCTTCATTTGAAAAAGTCATAAATATGCCATGTCAATGACTACGAACATCTCAACGCAATAACTTTATCGGCATTGTGATAACTCTTCTGCTACCAGCATAAGTCTTATATCATGATATCTTATAACTTTATATCATGACGAATCGTCATGAGGTTTAGTGCTAAAATAACAAATGTCGGGAATACATTGATATTAACAAATTATCATGGTATCTATATAAATTTTTACTCATGCACAATAATTGTGTTAATTAATTAAGATGTGAAAACGGCTTTTTCTTTTATTAATTTATTAATTTGAATTAATAAATTATGCATATAAATAAGTATGCATGTAATAATTTAGATGACTATTTTTATTCTGCAAGTTGCATCAATCCTATTTATCAGCTAACAGCAGTACTCAACATTTATATTGTTGGCTTATAACCGTACTGCTGTTGGCTTATAAATAAAATCGGATCAACGTACAGAATAAAAATAGTTATCAACATTTAAATTGCAACAATGACTTCACACTAATATTAATATTAAATAATAGATTATATAACCACTATTATATAATATAACTTATATATTAAATTAATATCAAAACCACTATTAACTGGTATATATCAATTTAATATAGGATCTAAATCTTCACTTCTATACAATAATTGCATAAACTTATTAAGATGTAAAATTATCTTTAATCTGCAAAAAACGTAGTGGATGTGCATACATACTTAATGCACATTCCACAAGAATTAACCCTGCCATATAGAATCTAACAATATATAATCAAAAGAATTAAAATAGAAGTATTTACTAGCTCGAAACTCAATAAATAATCGAATTTTATTTAATTAAATATAAAATTCGATTAATAGAATCCGAGGAATAGGGGCCGAAAATTGATAGCATATCAGCTTATCCTGATGACCTACATTTATTATTAATCGTATATTATTTTAGTTGATACTTAAAAATTGATTCTTGTATAAAATCGTAAATAATTATTAATTATTCATAACTATTTATCTTTATTTTTGATTTATATATAATATAGAATACGTAAACTCTGTTAGCTGATCGGATTTCTTCTAATTTGTGACTTTGTTTTCCCCAAACATAGCCTTTGCTAGAAATATTAAAACTATACATTATTTAAATTTGAAGAAAGCTGGCAGAAACCATCACAAAATTTATGTAACCGAATATTTCGATGCCTAGCTGGCATTATGTTCAGCAATGGTAAGTAGTTAGTAAACAAATAATTTGTTAAAATTAGTTTAACAAATTCTTTGATTACTAACTACTTACAATTGCTGAAGATGATGCCAGCTAGGCATCGAAATATTCGGTTAAATAAATTTTGTGATGGTTTCTGCCAGCTTTCTTCAAATTTAAATGTTATTACACCGTCGCATTCCTCATTCAAATTCCATTTATGCATTATTGATAAGACATTATTATTTTTCTGCTAATTTTCAAGCAAGTTTGATGAATTTTTCCTTTTCGTATGATGAAGTATAAATCAACAAAATATTATTTAAATATTAAATTTACAAATACATATAAATCAACAAAATATTATTAAAAATAATTTTCAAATATCAAGCGAAAAATATTTATGGATGGATAATAAGCAATACACTTTGCATTACAATACGATACACAAGATAATCAAATTTCATCAGAGGAAATATGCCATTAGCATGTATTTGCTCCGTTGCTATGCTGGGTCGAGGAATTGGAGTTGAAACTCGATAACCTAGCAGTTCCTCCTGATGACCTCTAATCCTTATTCAGACACATCGTCTGTTATTTACTAGCGATTATCTATCTGTTATTTATTATTAATTATTCATTAATACAACTTCCATAAAATTGACTGTTATTTTAAATTTCAATTTTTAATTTTAACTTTATGTAAATTATATAATATATTATATAGCAATTATTTATTATTTATAATTACTTAATTATTTAATTTTTATTTAGCATTATTTTAATGCTATCGAAATATTATTAATGTATGTAATAAGACAACTTTCACTCAATGTTTCGTTCATGTAAATTTACAAACTAATGGTTGTACCTTTTTAAATTAATAACGGGAGAAAACTCGTTTTGTCATTTATCTGTCAATTCAAATTGAAATAAATAAGAAAACTATCTATTTTTGTAGAAGATTGATGCATTCGCTATATTTTAACAGCTACTGATATTATTTTCATGTACAAAATCATAAAATTATTGGCTAAATTATAGATTCATATTTCTAAAAATGGAATTTGTAAATTCAAAAATTTTAGATTTCATATATACATATAGCTGTGAACAAGATGACCTTCTTTGTTGCTTAGAACTAAAATGTATCATGAAGCAAAAAAACCATTTGGTTTTGTTAATTTTGTTTCGATAATTGTTAAAACAAGAGTAACACTTTAATATTTAAAATTTGATGATTACTTATATAACGCCTGTTTAAAATTCAGTACAAATGCTGTTTAAAATTCAGTACAAATTCTGTTAAACATGCAGTACACACTTATATATTTGATAAAATGAAAATGAAACTAACAAGCAATTATAAAAGGAAAGATAAAATTAATAAAGATACGTATACAGAAATTACCAAATTAAAAGATAACTATATAATAACAACTATTGATAAAGCTAGTAATAACTTTGTCTTCATATGCAAAAAGCTTTATTATGATATACTAATGAAAGAGGTTAATTCTAATGATTTAAATGTAAATGCGAAAAAAGAATGTAGCTTTATACAAATCTAGATTTAGTAGATATTAAAAAAGCATTAGTAAAATTAATTAATCTTATATTCGGAAAAAGATATACATATATATGTTATAATAATTATAACGCGTTTCTAACAAAAATTAAACCATCAAGTAAATATAAATATATGGATAAAATTGAATTAATAGAATACTTAAATATTTTGATAAATCAAAATTATTTAAAAGTAGGGACATCTATACTTAGACAAGTAAAAGGTGTTCCAATGGGTGGTAAAAGTAGCCCAATTATAGCTGACTTGTTTTTAAGCTTTATAGAATATGAATTTGTTCATAAATGTTTAAAAACTAAATCTAAACAATATAAATATATGAAATATATGTTTCAATACATTGATGATATATGTGTATTTAATTCTAGCAATTTTTATTCAATAAGCGAACAAATTTATCCAGGTAGCCTCATTCTTAATAAAACCAATATTAATGATAAAGAAGGTGTATATCTAGATATGAACATTAAATTAACATTAACTAAAACTACTATTAATTTATATCGTAAAGATGATATATTTAAATTTACAAGAAACATATTTTTGCATGAGCATTCATGCATACCATATAATATAAAATATAATACATTAAATAATGAAATTTTAAGAATTGCAACAATTTGTAACGATATTGGTTTTCTTCAAAATCATTTAAATAATTTAATAGATACATATTTTAAACTAGGTTACTATAAAAATAACATCAAGCAGAAAATAGTAAAATATATAAATCAACACAATAATATAAAGAATAAATTTAAACTCTTAAGTGGCAAATTTTTATGGATGGATAATAAATAATATACTTTGTATTAAAGTAAGATACTAGATATTTTTATCAGAGGAAATACATCATTAGCACTTATTTGACTCCCCTGCTATGTTGAGTAGAGGAGTTAGGGGCCGAAACCTGATAGCATAGCAGTTCCTCCTGATGACCTCTAATTTTTATTCTGATACAACGTCTCTTATTTATTAGTCAATTCATAAAAATGACGTTTATTTTAAATTTCAATTTTTTATTTTAACTTGATTTAAATTATAAAAAATCTTAAAACAATTATTTATTTTATTATTTAATTATTAAATTTTGATTTAGCATTTTTATGTTTTGTTTATTTTATAATTATATTAATTATAATTGTAGACTCAGTTAAATGATTTGATATGCTACAGTAACAGACAAAAGTTCTTTGACGTCATTGAAATGCATGTATGTGGCCATGCATGATGGATGTAAGGGGGAAATTAAATACAAGGTAATAGAAAATAACCTGATATCAGCAAATGAGCGAATGAAAAAATCAATGTATTTAAAAAATCAAAATTTAGCACTAGTGTGACAATTAAAAATGTGAGTTAAAAATGTGTAGATACGCTAGTCGTATACGAAATATATTATTGGAACATGGACAAACCAAAAACTTACCGTGAAAACATTCAACAACTGTAATAACAGTAATGTGATTTATGTTAAACCCTGTCAGGAAGATAAATGCGATAAACAATATGTTGGACAAACATCACTTTCATTTGCAAAACTAATGAACTTACGAAGTTCACAAATAAAATATAATCATGAAAGTGGCGGTTGCAAGCAACATACTACATCACAAAAAAGATTAATGCATAAATATATAATGACTTAAATGTATATATAATGACTTAATATATAACGATAAATATATCCTTATATAATGACTTAAATGCTTACTTTGGTAAACTGCTTAATAGTAAAAGCTTAAATACATCAAAGATAAACATTTGGAAAACTTATATATTAGATAAAATTAGAGAGAAAATGAAAATAACAAACACTTATAAAAGGAAAGATCAAATTAATAAAGATATGTATACTGAACTTACTTAATTAAATCATAACTATTAATAACAACTATTGATAAAGCTAGTAATAACTTTGTCTTTATATGCCAAAAGCTTTATTATGATATACTGATGAAAGAGGTTAATTATAATGATTTAAATATAAACACAACATATGAATGTAGTGATTTAAGTTTAGAAACAATTTTTGCAAGTCATTGTTCTATAATGGATAAAAGGGTATAAAAATTGAATCATATAATAAAACTATACCTATATTATTTTGGAATCCAAATTTACAAAAATCCAATAAAACCTAGGTTCATATGTAATGCTTTTAAATGTACCTTGAAACCACTCTCGGTTTGTATGAATAAAATACTTAAAGTAATAAAAGCATACTTAAAAAAATATTGAGGAATAATAGAAAATTCTTTAAAAGAATTTTTAGAACACACAAAAGGAATAAATTTTCAGAATATAAATACGTACGATTTTAGTACGCTTTTTGCAAATCTAGATTTAGCAGATATTAAAGATGCATTAGAAAAATTTATTAATCTTATATTCGGAAATAGATATACATATATATGTTATAATAACCAAAACGTATATTTAACAAAAATTCTACCATCCAGCAAATATAAATATATGGATAAAATTGATGGATATAAATCTTCTGATAAATCAAAATTATTTAAAAGTAGAGACATCTATATTTAGACAAATAAAAGGTGTTCCAATGGGTGGTAATAGTAGCCCAATTATAGCTGACTTATTTTTAAGCTTTATAGAATATGAATTTGTTCATAACTATGTAAAAACTAAATCTAAACAATATAAATATATGAAATATATGTTTCGATACATTGATGATATATGTGTATTTAATTCTAATAATTTTTATTCAATTAGTGAACAAATTTATCCAGGTAGCCTCATTCTTTACAAAACCAATATTGACGATAACAAAGGTGTATATCTAGATATGAACATTAAATTAACATCAATTAAAACTACTATCAATTTATATCGTAAAGATGACATTTTAAATTTACAAGTAACATTTTTGCATGATCATTCATACTATATAATATAAAATATGATACATCAAATAAGGTTTTAAGAATTGCAATAATATGTAATGATATAGACTTTCTTCGAGATCATATTAATAATTTAATAGATACATATTTTTAAATTAGTTACTATAAAAATAACATCAATCAGAAAATAGTAAAATATATAAATCAACCCAATAATATTAAAAATAAATTTGTAAATCTTAAGCTGAAAATATTTATTGATGGATAATAAATAATATACTTTGTATTACAATACGATACACCAGATAATCAAATTTCATCAGAGGAAATACGTCATTAGCATGTATTTGGTCCCGCTGCTATGTTGGGTCAATGAATAGGTGTCGAAACCTGATAGCATAGCAGTTCCTCCTGATGACCTCTAATTATTATTCTGATGCATCGCCTCTTATTTATTAGTCAATTCCTATAAATTGACTTTTATTTTGAATTTGAATAATTTTTTTAACTTGATTATAAAATATTATAACAATTATTTATGATTTATAATTATTTACCTATTTACTATTTAATTATTAAATTTCAATTTCATAATTATGTTAAATACGAAAACTCAGTTATCTGATCTGATTTGATAAATTACATTAGATAAATTATTAAAATCTAACATTTGATTAATCATATGATTTTTATATTGTCAATGTACCTAATTTGAGGATGTTGTCTCGATCTCATTGGCATCGTGGATTTGTTTAAATCTAAAAGACATTGACATTAACTTATTTTCATATTTTGAAAGCTTATATTTTATATTATGATATCATAATATTAAATATTAAATATCATAATATTAAATATCATAATATTTTCATATTATGCTAGAAACATAATATGCAAGATTATTTTGATTTTAGAAACAAAGACGATCTTATCATTAGGTTAAATATGATTAGAATTAATCTTATTTTCGTAATTAATTTAATAAATGATTTTACTTTAGCTTCGCTTTTAATAAAATACAAATTATATTTAAACCTTATGATATTTGGTTAATACCAAATATATCATAATAATGTTTCAGCAAAAAAGTACTCGTATAATTCGCGTTATGATTCTACTATGCACAAATATGCAAAATTGTTACATGTAGATTTATTAAATAAACGGTATTTATGTTAAAACAAAGAAAGTAAAATTCTTATTAAATCATTGCAATAAACATCAAATAATGCCGAAAAGAGGTTTTTAAAGTATATAATTTTGTAGGTAACTAAGAACGTAGAATATTGCTTTCACAGTATCAAGATTGATCTATGCTTGCAAATTGTAGTGACGAATAGGAAAAATTCACTATGATTTTCAATTTAAACTGAACATATCGTTTATTCTTTAAAAAATTAATTTTAAAATTTATAATTAATGTTCAAAATTGAAAAGTTTAAATAATTAAGAGTTAAGTTCCACTTCAAAAATTTTAACATTTGTAATATGGATATTGCAAATAATATAATGTGTTTAGACAGAGTTGTATTAAGAAATCCATGTATAATACTGAGCTTTACATTCGACTAAACTTTCTGTTGAATCACTCAGAGTAATTTAAAGATGGCATTAATTAACACCAGTAATAGATAGTGGGAACAGCGCCTGACAAGTTGTAAATACTACAAAATGGTTTAGCTAGTTACTAATCACTGGTTAGATTTTAAGTCGCTAATTTTTAATTATCATTTTGTCGATGGTGGTCAGTATATTGCAGATTAGATATATATAATGAGCAATACAGTATTAATATAATATTAATATCAATATAATATTAGTATACTGCTTAAATATAAAATCATTGCGATTAGTAGGCTACACATTACTAATAATAAAGATTTTCCTAACAAAAAACACAGAATAAATAAGGTCCAAATAAGAAGTTAACAACAAAATAGTTCGATGTAATTATTGTCTCATTAAACACTTCCAGTATTAGTTAACCAGCAAATTTGTGGGATTAGGTGACACCAACCACACCAACGTGCTGCCTTCCGAAGTAACTACTCAGTGTATCTCAAACATGAGAATTCAGTCGAGGCGGATGATGGTTGATAGTTGCAATGTGAGGAGCTTCAGAAATCTTAGTCTTTGTTTTGGGCGACGTTCACTTGAAAAGAAGACTAATCCGAGATTGCCTAAGTACACAAAAGACGTAACTGAGCAGTTCCACATAAGGACATTCGCTGAGTCTGTTTCAGGGTACATCTAGCTATCTGGCTACATATAACTGTCGGATGCATGGCATAAACATACAGCAGTAATAGCAAACCTTCTAAAAATGACTGCCTGTTTAAGAAATTTCATTTTCAGTCGACAATGGGAGCACCATTAGCTGACAAATCGCAAAAATATAAAAGTAGACATAACTTTTTGAATTAATCAAATAATTATGGAGAGTGAGACAATAAATATTTTGCTCGAAAAAATATATTTGTTTATGAGAGAATATAAGGAATGTGAATATTTTAGCTAAGAATGCATAATTTTGAAAAGTAAGCCAAGCCAATAATTTGCAGTGTAAAGGAATTATGAGTATCATAGCTTGTAAATGTCCATGTACGGATATACGTATAAAATTTGACGACGATGTAGTAATAACGGTTAAGTAGTGATATTACCAATGAATCGTCGATTAAAAGTCGAAATGAAGCCAGAAAATAGTTAGATTTCACAAAATGATGTTGTCTACACAGAGATATAGTAAAAATCAGACAAATAATGTTTGAAGTTAAATAAATATAAAACCTATACCAGTATTACGAGTATACATATCGTAAAGCGTAATTAAATACATGTGTATTTAAAAAACAAAAGTGTGATAAATATATAAATCAAAGTTTGACGCAAACTAGAGACAATCAGTATTATTTATATGATAAAATATTTTCCACGAAAACATTCTGAAATATTTACAAAACATAATATCTTAAAGAACGTGTCTGAGTATAAAACAAATAAATGTAGAAATATGAACTATACACCAGGAGAAAAAGAAACATGATAACTAACGCTAAAATAAAATTCACAAATCATGTAAAATATTTTAATTAAATTCTGGTGACACAAATATTATAATATTTTAAATTAATAAAATAATTTTCAAAGAAATAGATAATTGAATTAATTATCAAAGAAGTATAACAGATGAATATATAAAAATTATTTAAACATATTAAATAAGATAAAAGCAACAAACACGATGACGTTGATTATTGTTCATCTGAAAAATATTAATAATTATCATCGTAATCAAATGTGTATAAACATTTAACGATTGAATTAAAAATTAATGAACACAATAAGTCAATAGAAAAATCGTAACAGATAGAGTTTTTGTACTTTAAACTTAATTCTTATAAATATTTAAGGATATAATATACAAAAATAATAAAAACAAACTACCTAATCAATATAAAAAGATGTAAAGTTTAACAAATTAAATATTTTAACATTAAAATATTTAACATAAAAAATTTAACATTAAAATTTTTACTAGAACAGAAATAATTTTAAAACAGAGCAAATGCAATGTACATGAGTTTTGGGTAAACTGTCAATTTTAAGTATATTATATATATTTTAATTTATATAATACAGCTATTAGATATCTTTGAGCTTTAGGATCTACAAATTATTATAGCTGTACATTATATTGTATATAATTTGTGTAAATTTAAATGAACATTTTGATAATTCATTGTATTTTAATATTTTATTTATTATTTTTTATTAAATATACTAAATTGCAATTAAATAAACGAATTTTTTAAATTGAAATATCAACATGTTGATAAATTCTTAAGTTACAAACGTTTTATTTATTACACTATCAGAAAGACACATAAGTTAAATGATAGTTCATTTTTCGTCTCTTATCAATTAATACATTAAATTAATAAAAATTCAAAGCTATTAAATATGTTAACTGGAACATATTGAGAATCTAACAAGTTAGCGAATATTAGGGACCAAGGTATTTGTCATATTGTGAATTGTTAAAAATCTTAAACGGATTGTTTATCGTGTGATAAAATGGATCAAATCGGAATTCATAAAAAGTAATCAGATTATTATGTGAAAAATGCTTCGTCAACAATTATGTATTTTTGTGGATTTAAAAAATTGGCGAAAACGACAATTCTTTATATAAAAGTTTTCACTCTTCGTATCTTTGTTCATCAATCATGTAGGATCCGCAAAAATTGTATAAACGAGTGTCATTAAATACGTTTTATTAAGCAGTAGTAATTAAAAAATTTACTAAACAAATATATTGAATGCTAACTCGTTCTAAAATTGGGACTGTATACTGGATAACAAAACTAAACACAAAATAACGATTGCTAGAACTGAATACCCGCCATTCACGCTTTAAGACATTTTGAATAATTTCAAATTGAAATGAAGTCCAAAGATCGTGTTCGCAAATGAGCAACATTAATAAATTATGGCGAAATAAGTGGATATTGCATTTAGCGACATTATTGAATCCACCATTCAAGAAGTCTTAGTTAAAGCATATTATGAATAATAATCCTTAAGTCATATCTCATACACTTAACTTAATAGTGGTAAACAACCCTAAGAAAGATCGTATAATATAATCAGTTAGAAGCGAAATCAGTACTACAACATAATATGAGCAAATTTTAATAGACATGCTCAAGATCGTTATTTGCTTTAAGCATCCTAAATATTTGACTACTGTTTGAAAAAATGTCACGTTTGCAGGGATGACCGACAGGATAAAGCACTTATCTTGACGTGGATTTTAATCAATCAACGTAAATTTAGTTTCTTAACGAATATATGAAATATTAAATATTTATATTCTGATATATTAGGAATAGCAAAGCATCCACTTCACCTCTTCAAGAGAAACATTACCTTGACCTTTTGTAAAGAGTTCTGCTTAAAGGGATCGAATGTTCAAGATGTTCCTATTCAGGCGAGAGATATCGATGGAGCTGTTTCGACCATGTGGAGAAGCTTAATACAACGAAACAACTACTGAGGTCATTAAATCACTATTAGCAAATTTACCTGTTCAAGTCAACGATTATAACCGTCTATCGTGTCTTTAATCTCGCTGACGCGAAGAATATCTAACTATCCTACTGATCTAGTTTTAAGCACAGGCTCAAGCAGCCACCCATTCATATAAAAAATTCTAAATCAGTGATGTCGGTTCATGTGCAAAGTTGTTGTTTTTCGCTAAATCGTGATTCAGTTACTCACTACTTACAAGCTGCAAAGTTCAACATATGTCGTAACTTAATTTGAGTCAATAAAAGCCTAGGTGTCAAACAACTTACAGGATTTGCTAACAGTGAAAGCAAAGTAACGCAAAAATGCTTATCGCCAACCGTACAATCAGTTAAAACTTGCTTGTATCAGCCTAGCCAAGCACGGACATTACAAAAAGCTGTTTAGCGCATGATTCCATTCAAAATATCAACACAATCTTAACAACACGGACACGAATGAAGAGACTGCATTCTCCTACCTACAGCAGCTGTCAAAATCAACAATTTTTATTCTCTAATCTTACAAAACGGTGCATGAAAGAAACATCTTCGTCGATAATTAAAAGTCGCCAAACAATCATTGCCGCAGTTATCTTTTAGCTACTAAGTGAAGACCAGGAGCATATTTAGGATATGTTACGAGCCAACAGCGGCTAATCGCTAGCATAAAATTTAACTCATCTTGTCAGCTATCTGTTTGCAGTACTAGCACCTTTTGAAGTTGCGCTTTACATCACCGGGTCTAAATTGATCGCATTGCTAAAATGAACGCGGGATTATAATTCCTGTACTATAAAGTACGACAGATCATTTCTAAAAGTTAGAGTACAACCTGAAAAGCCATCGACACTCTCCGCTATTTTTGTTCAAAGCGCATATTTCTTCAACTTCGCAATCCCTTCCTCATTCTGCTACAATCCAACTAACACAAAAAGGGTTTACAATCCCGAACGCAATGTAACGTTTGTTCACATCGTTAGACCATTTCTCGAACAGTTCACCAATCACAACAACTAGACATGAGCTAACATCGACCGCTCGAAAAGCCTTAAACTCATAGTCACGAAAACATGTACCAGTGGCATTCGAGAGAACGTCCAAAGCATTTGCCGTGGTTTGACTTTACGTACAAGTACAAGGCACTTCACCTTTTCAGCTTAATTGACTATCTCGACTTTAATGATGTAGTTTAGCACGTGAATCAATAGGGATAGTTATTTTTCTTGTTGACTATTAACAGTACGATTAATCAATACCCCGAAATGTACATCAAAAGGTTGTACCTGGAGGACGGTTTACTGAGTGGGACGCCATTAGCAATATAACCTCAACTCTGCTATCTAAATGCAAGCTACAAGAAGATGTTGCTCCAGCTAAATTGGGGATAAACCAAGGGTATTGATTCGCATGAATTCTAAACGCTTACCGAATTATACTAGCCTACGAGGTTTTGGTGAACACTAACGGGAGTGTAAACTTCCAGCCATTATTATCGGTGACAAGTCCTTCATTAAGATCTACCTAACTAATGAGGTTTTTCAACTGCTGACCAAGACAATTGAGTAAATAGCCAAATTGCCAGATCCCTAAGTATTGTGCCTTCTACTCAAACACTTCGTTTCATCGTCAAAGATGAATGAAATCGTAATTTTGATAAGAATTTAGTTTAGAATTACGTTGTTATCGTAAACAAATTTCTGCTCTGAATCGGCAACTTGGTGCTAATTAAAAGCGTCTATTTGAAACTTATAAATTTCTTATATAAATTAAAATAAATAATAAATCAAACAAGTTTGTAATTAATAGCAAAGACCTGTTATGGTATAACGCATATTTGAATAATCTTTTTAATACTCATTTTACTTTAGTTCTGAAACTGTTATTTACCTTTTCTAAACATCATTCATTATTAAAAAATAAGATACTATTATTAAATGAGCTATTGAAAGCGAAATCGAAGTAGATTATAGACGTCAAAAACATTAAATACGCCGTCGTTGATTATTGTTCATCTAAAAAATATCGATAATTGTTATCGCAATTAAATATCGATAAGCGTTTTATAATCGACTTAATAATATTTATGAACGCAATGATTCAATGGACAAATCGCAGTAGATAAGATTTTCGTATTATCGACTTTATCCTTATCTAAATTGTAATGACATTATTGGTACATGAACAATCTAGAAAGATACTATCTAATCATAATCATAGATAAATGTAGATTTACCAAACTTATTGTATTAACAGAAATTTACTTGAACAGAAATAATTTTGAAACAGAGCAAGTTCAATGTAAGTGAATTTTGGATTAATCGTTAATTTTAAGTATATTATATATATTTTAATTTATATAATACAGCTATTAGATATCTTTGAGCTTTAGGATCTACAAATTATTATAGCTGTACATTATATTGTATATAATTTGTGTAAATTTAAATGAACATTTTGATAATTCATTGTTATTTAATATTTTATTTAATTTTTTTTATTAAATATACTAAATTGCATATTAAATAAACGAATTTTTTAAATTGAAATATCAACATGTTGATAAATTCTTAAGTTACAAACGTTTTATTTATTACACTATCAGAAAGACACATAAGTTAAATGATAGTTCATTTTTCGTCTCTTATCAATTAATACATTAAATTAATAAAAATTCAAAGCTATTAAATATGTTAACTGGAACATATTAAGAATCTAACAAGTTAGCGAATATTAGGGACCAAGGTATTTGTCATATTGTGAATTGTTAAAAATCTTAAACGGATTGTTGATCGTGGGATAAAATGGATCAAATTAGAATTCATAAAAAGGAATCAGATTATTAGGTGAAAAATGCTTCGTCAACAAGTATGTATTTTTGTGGATTTACAAAATTGTCGAAAACGAAAATTCTTTATATAAAAGTTTTCACTCTTCGTATCTTTGTTCATTAATCATGTAGGATCCGCAAAAATTGTATAAACAAGTGTCATTAAATACGTTTTATTAAGCAGTAGTAATTAAAAAATTTACTAAACAAATATTTTGAATGCTAACTCGTTCTAAAATTGGGACTGTATACTGGATAACAAAACTAAACCAAAAATAACGATTGCTAGAACTGAACACCAGCCATTCACGCTTTAGGACATTTTGAATAATTTCAAATTGAAATGAAGTCTAAAGATCGTGTTCGCAAATTAGTAACATTAATAAAAAGATGGCGAAATAAGTGGATATTGCATTTAGCGAGATTATTAAAACACCCATTCAAGTAGCCTTAGTTAAAGCATATTATGAATAATAATCCTTAAGTCATATCATCATACACTTAACTTAATAGTGGTAAACAACCCTAAGAAAGATCGTATAATATAATCGGTTAGAAGCGAAATCAGTACTACAACATAATATGAGCAAATTTTAATAGACATGCTCAAGATCGTTGTTTGCTTTAAATATCCTAAATATTTGACTACTGTTTGAAAAAATGTCACGTTTGCAGGGATGAGCGACAGGATAAAGCACTCATCTTGACGTGGATTTTAATCAATCCACGTAAACTTAGTTTCTTAACGAATATATGAAATGTTAAATATATATATTCTGATATATTAGGAATAGCAAAGCATCAACTTCACCACTTCAAGAGAAACATTGACTTGACCTTTTGTAAAGAGTTCTGCTTAAAGGGATCGAATGTTCAAGATGTTCCTATTCAAGCGAGCGATATCGATGGAGCTGTTTCGACCATGTGGAGAAGCTTAATACAACGAAACAACTACTGAGGTCATTAAATCACTATTAGCAAATTTACCTGTTCAAGTCAACGAATATAACCGTCTATCGTGTCTTTAATCTCGCTGACGGACACTATTGCAAAGACTGCATTCTCCTACCTACAGCAGCTGTCAAAATCAACAATTTTTATTTTCTAATCTTACAAAACGGTGCTTGAACGAAACGTCTTCGTCGATAATTATAAGTCGCAAAACAATCATTGCCGCAGTTATCTTTTAGCTGCTGCGTCAGGATCAGGTTGTATGGGGGCTACACCAGGAGCATATTTAGGATATGTTACGAGCAAACAGCGGCTAATCGCTGGCATAAAATTTAACTCATCTTGTCAGCTATCTGTTTGCAGTACTAGGACCTTTTGAAGTTGCGCTTTACATCACCGGGTCTAAATTGATCGCATTGCTAAAATGAACGGGGGATTATAATTCCTGTACTATAAAGTACGACAGATCATTTCTAAAAGTTAGAGTACAACCTGAAAAGCCATCGACACTCTCCGCTATTTTTGTTCGAAGCGCATATTTCTTCAACTTCGCAAACCCTTCGTCATTCTGCTACAATCCAACTAACACAAAAAGGGTTTGCAATCCCGAACGCAATGTAACGTTTGTTCACATCGTTAGACCATTTCTCGAACAGTTCACCAATCACAACAACTAGACATGAGCTAACATCGACCGCTCGAAAAACCTTAAACTCATAGTCACGAGAACATGTACCAGTGGCATTCGAGGGGACGTCCAAAGCATTTGCCGTGGTTTGACTTTACGTACAAGTACAAGGCACTTCACCTTTTCAGCTTAATTTACTCTCTCGACTTTAATAATGTAGTTTAGCACGTGAATCGATAGAAACAGTTATTTTTCTTGTTGACTATTAAAAGTACGATTAATCAATACCCCGAAATGTACATCAAACTGTTGTACCTGGAGGACGGTTTACTGAGTGGGACGCCATTAGCAATATAACCTCAACTCAGCTATCTAAATGCAAGCTACAAGAAGATGTTGCTTCAGCTAAATTGGGGATAAACTGAGGGTATTAACTTGCATGAATTCTAAACGCTTACCGAATTATACTAGCCTACGAGGTTTTGGTGAACACTAACGGGGAGTGTAAACTTCCAGCCATTATTTATCGGTGACAAGTCCTTCATTAAGATCTACCTAACTAATGAGGTTTTTCAACTGCTGACCAAGACAATTGAGTAAATAGCCAAATTGCCAGATCCCTAAGTATTGTGCCTTCTACTCAAACACTTCGTTTCATCGTCAAAGATGAATGAAATCGTAATTTTGATAAGAATTTAGTTTAGAATTACGTTGTTATCGTAAACAAATTTCTGCTCTGAATCGGCAACTTGGTGCTAATTAAAAGCGTCTATTTGAAACTTATAAATTTCTTATATTAATTAATATAAATAATAAATCAAAGAAGTTTGTAATTAATAGCAAAGACCTGTTATGGTATAACGCATATTTGAATAATCTTTTTAATACTCATTTTACTTTAGTTCTGAAACTGTTATTTACCTTTTCTAAACATCATTCATTATTAAAAAATAAGATACTATTATTAAATGAGCTATTGAAAGCAATATCGAAGTAGATTATAGACGTCAAAAACATTAAATACGCCGTCGTTGATTATTGTTCATCTAAAAAATATCGATAATTGTTATCGCAATTAAATATCGATAAGCGTTTTATAATCGACTTAATAATATTTATGAACGCAATGATTCAATGGACAAATCGCAGTAGATAAGATTTTCGTATTATCGACTTTATCCTTATCTAAATTGTAATGACATTATTGGTACATGAACAATCTAGAAAGATACTATCTAATCATAATCATAGATAAATGTAGATTTACCAAACTTATTGTATTAACAGAAATTTACTTGAACAGAAATAATTTTGAAACAGAGCAAGTTCAATGTAAGTGAATTTTGGATTAATCGTTAATTTTAAGTATATTATATATATTTTAATTTATATAATACAGCTATTAGATATCTTTGAGCTTTAGGATCTACAAATTATTATAGCTGTACATTATATTGTATATAATTTGTGTAAATTTAAATGAACATTTTGATAATTCATTGTTATTTAATATTTTATTTAATTTTTTTTATTAAATATACTAAATTGCATATTAAATAAACGAATTTTTTAAATTGAAATATCAACATGTTGATAAATTCTTAAGTTACAAACGTTTTATTTATTACACTATCAGAAAGACACATAAGTTAAATGATAGTTCATTTTTCGTCTCTTATCAATTAATACATTAAATTAATAAAAATTCAAAGCTATTAAATATGTTAACTGGAACATATTGAGAATCTAACAAGTTAGCGAATATTAGGGACCAAGGTATTTGTCATATTGTGAATTGTTAAAAATCTTAAACGGATTGTTGATCGTGTGATAAAATGGATCAAATTAGAATTCATAAAAAGGAATCAGATTATTAGGTGAAAAATGCTTCGTCAACAAGTATGTATTTATATGGATTTACAAAATTGTCGAAAACGAAAATTCTTTATATAAAAGTTTTCACTCTTCGTATCTTTGTTCATCAATCATGTAGGATCCGCAAAAATTGTATAAACGAGTGTCATTAAATACGTTTTATTAAGCAGTAGTAATTAAAAAATTTACTAAACAAATATATTGAATGCTAACTCGTTCTAAAATTGGGACTGTATACTGGATAACAAAACTAAACACAAAATAACGATTGCTAGAACTGAATACCCGCCATTCACGCTTTAAGACATTTTGAATAATTTCAAATTGAAATGAAGTCCAAAGATCGTGTTCGCAAATGAGCAACATTAATAAAAAGATGGCGAAATAAGTGGATATTGCATTTAGCGACATTATTGAATCCACCATTCAAGAAGTCTTAGTTAAAGCATATTATGAATAATAATCCTTAAGTCATATCTCATACACTTAACTTAATAGTGGTAAACAACCCTAAGAAAGATCGTATAATATAATCAGTTAGAAGCGAAATCAGTACTACAACATAATATGAGCAAATTTTAATAGACATGCTCAAGATCGTTATTTGCTTTAAGCATCCTAAATATTTGACTACTGTTTGAAAAAATGTCACGTTTGCAGGGATGACCGACAGGATAAAGCACTTATCTTGACGTGGATTTTAATCAATCCACGTAAACCTAGTTTCTTAACGAATATATGAAATATTAAATATATATATTCTGATATATTAGGAATAGCAAAGCATCCACTTCACATCTTGAAGATAAACATTACTTTGACCTTTTGTATAGAGTTCTGCTTAAAGGGATCGAATGTTCGAGATGTTCCTATACAGGCAGGAGATTTCGATGGAGCTGTTTCGACCATGTGGAGAAGCTTAATAACAACGAAACACCTACTGAGGTCATTAAATCACTATTAGCAAATTTACCTGTTCAAGTCAACGAATATAACCGTCTATCGTGTCTTTAATCTCGCTGACGGACACTATTGCAAAGACTGCATTCTCCTACCTACAGCAGCTGTCAAAATCAACAATTTTTATTTTCTAATCTTACAAAACGGTGCTTGAACGAAACGTCTTCGTCGATAATTATAAGTCGCAAAACAATCATTGCCGCAGTTATCTTTTAGCTGCTGCGTCAGGATCAGGTTGTATGGGGGCTACACCAGGAGCATATTTAGGATATTTTACGAGCAAACAGCGGCTAATCGCTAGCATAAAATTTAACTCATCTTGTCAGCTATCTGTTTGCAGTACTAGGACCTTTTGAAGTTGCGCTTTACATCACCGGGTCTAAATTGATCGCATTGCTAAAATGAACGCGGGATTATAATTCCTGTACTATAAAGTACGACAGATCATTTCTAAAAGTTAGAGTACAATCTGAAAAGCCATCGACACTCTCCGCCGTTTTTGTTCGAAGCGCATATTTCTTCAACTTCGCAAACCCTTCGTCATTCTGCTACAATCTAACTAACACAAAAAGGGTTTGCAATCCCGAACGCAATGTAACGTTTGTTCACGTCGTTAGACCATTTCTCGAGCAGCTCACCAATCACAACAACTTAACATGAGCTAACATCGACCGCTCGAAAAGCCTTAAACTCATAGTCACGAAAACATGTACCAGTGGCATTCGAGAGAACGTCCAAAGCATTTGCCGTGGTTTGACTTTACGTACAAGTACAAGGCACTTCACCTTTTCAGCTTTATTGACTATCTCGACTTAAATGATATAGTTTAGCACGAGAATCCATAAGGCTAGTTATTTTTCTTGTTGACTATTAACAGTACGATTAATCAATACCCCGAAATGTACATCAAAAGGTTGTACCTGGAGGACGGTTTACTGAGTGGGACGCCATTAGCAATATAACCTCAACTCTGCTATCTAAATGCAAGCTACAAGAAGATGTTGCTCCAGCTAAATTGGGGATAAACCAAGGGTATTGATTCGCATGAATTCTAAACGCTTACCGAATTATACTAGCCTACGAGGTTTTGGTGAACACTTCGGGGAGTGTAAACTTCCCAGCCATTATTATCGGTGACAAGTCCTTCATTAAGATCTACCTAACTAATGAGGTTTTTCAACTGCTGACCAAGACAATTGAGTAAATAGCCAAACTGCCAGATCCTTAAGTATTGTGACTTCTACTCAAACACTTCGTTTCATCGTCAAAGACGAATAAAATCGTAATTGTGATAAGAATTTAGTTTAGAATTACGTTTTTATCGTAAACACATTTCTGCTCTGAATCGGCAACTTGGTGCTAATTAAAAGCGTCTATTTGAAACTTATAAATTTCTTATATTAATTAAAATAAATAATAAATCAAACAAGTTTGTAATTAATAGCAAAGACCTGTTATGGTATAACGCATATTTGAATAATCTTTTTAATACTCATTTTACTTTGGTTCTGAATCTGTTATTTACCTGTTCTAAACATCATTCATTATTAAAATTAAGATACTATTATTAAATGAGCTATTGAAAGCAATATCGAAGTAGATTATAGACTTCAAAAACATTAAATACGCCGTCGTTGATTATTGTTCATCTAAAAAATATCGATAATTGTTATCGCAATTAAATATCGATAAGCGTTTTATAATCGACTTAATAATATTTATGAACGCAATGATTCAATGGACAAATCGCAGTAGATAAGATTTTCGTATTATCGACTTTATCCTTATCTAAATTGTAATGACATTATTGGTACATGAACAATCTAGAAAGATACTATCTAATCATAATCATAGATAAATGTAGATTTACCAAACTTATTGTATTAACAGAAATTTACTTGAACAGAAATAATTTTGAAACAGAGCAAGTTCAATGTAAGTGAATTTTGGATTAATCGTTAATTTTAAGTATATTATATATATTTTAATTTATATAATACAACTATTAGATATCTTTGAGCTTTAGAATCCACATAATTTAATAGCTGTACATTATATTGTTCCTAATTTGTGCAAATTAAAATGAACATTTTGATAATTCATTGTGTTTTAATATTTAATAAATTATTTTTATTAAATATACTAAATTGCAATTAAATAAACGAATTTTTTAAATTGAAATATTAACATGTTGATAAATTCTTAAGTTACAAACGTTTAATTTATTACACTATCAGAAAGACACATTAGTTAAACGATAGTTCATTTTTCGTCTCTTATCAATTAATACATTAAATTAATAAAAATTCAAAGCTATTAAATATGTTAATTAGAACATATTGAGAATCTAACAAGTTAGCGAATATTAGGGACCAAGGTATTTGTCATATTGTGAAATGTTTAAAATCTTAAACGGATTGTTTTTTGTGTGATAAAATAAATCAAATTGGAATTCATAAAAAGTAATCAGATAATTATGTGAAAAATGCTTCGTCAACAAGTAGGTATTTATATGGATTTACAAAATTGTCGAAAACGACAATTCTTTATATAAAATTTTTCACTCTTCGTATCTTTGTTCATCAATCAAGTAGGATCCGCAAAAATTGTATAAACGAGTGTCATTAAATACGTTTTATTAAGCAGTAGTAATTAAAAAATTTACTAAACAAATATTTTGAATGCTAACTCGTTCTAAAATTGGGACTGTATACTGGATAACAAATCTAAACACAAAATAATGATTGCTAGAATTAGAAATACCCGCCATTCACGCTTTTTCTTTTAATAGAAATAGGAAATTACTTTAAAATTGATATCTTATTTTTGTATTATTAATCTATCCATTCATTTATCTCTTTTGTATTATAATGCATTTGTAAATAATGTTTTATTAAAAATTTAATTATTTAGCCCTTTTTTCTTTAAATGATGCAACTAAATAATATGTGATTTGTTCACATTTTTAAAAATTACGAAATTTTGATAAGGGCTTTTATATATATTATTTTCTCTATTTTATTTTGTATATGGAAATAATATTAAATATAAAGTATCTTTAATAATAGTCACCTTTAAATGTATTTTTTGTGCTTAGTGGACTACTTACAAACAGTTTGTTCATTCTACAACCGAAAGTTATCAAAGAATACAATCAATAAACTACAAATTTCCGTTTTTATAAGATCTGATATACTCAAAATTCAAAAGAGGTAAGGAAATGCTATATGATGATGATAGTCCTCCGTTTGCGGAGCTTGCCAATCTAATAGATAGACATCATCTTGTTGAACTACTAGGTTACCAGTGTATGAAAATATTTACTGAATGGAGACAGTTCAATTCATTTAAAATTGATGTTGAAAGATTATGTATGAAAGAATATTCAAATCATCTGTGGACTCGCGATGAGATCACACAACATACTTATCGTAATAAGCTAAAACAAATTTTTTTCATTAATTTTGACATGAACTCGAAGATAAAACAACTAAGCACTTACCTATGGACACACATATCAGAACTCATTGATCCAATATTCGACAAAGTGTTTAATGACGAATATAATAAAAATATGTTTAATGAGAGCAACAAATTAATTGTGAATAATAAATCGTGTGATAAAGGATTACAATCGGTTGGATTTGAAAAAGTACTTCAAAATACTACTCCTCCATCAATTTCAAATAATAATCGACTAACAAAGTCTAATGATGTATCCGACATACAAAGTTTGCCACCACTACCACAGAAGATTGCTCACAGTAGCAACCATCATAGTAAAAATGACAGCTGGAACTTGAACGACTCAGAACGAAACGACGACCACAATGAAATTGATAACCAAAAAGACGCTACTTATCCACTTGTTTACTACAGTGGAGAAGATTATTCTTTCTTTTGTCGGGAATGTAGAATACGTTCAAAGCGATTAAAAACAAACACTTATAGAATTGATAACTTGGATATATTTAACAAACGCGTACAGTCAGCCAATACTCGATTTCCAGTACCAGCAAGTAGAAAACGAAACTACAATAGAAGCAATAGCACGGGATTAATAAAAACAAACAGTAAATCTACTGGTAGTAGATATATTGGAAATCAAAAGGAGTCAAATAAATTTGGAGATTGTGATAATCCACAAATCAGCAATAAGTCTAATAAATCTATCTCGCCACTTATTGAAAATCAAAGCAAATTATCATCTTTCCCAAAAACCGATATTTCATCGAAAATCGAAGGAAGTAAAAAATCAGTTATTCTAGATCAAGAAAACACATACTTTGATTTAAATGTAAATCATGAACAAATGAGAAAAATACCAGAAAACGAAAATAGAAATGATTATCAAAGCTGTACAAAGCAATCCCCGCAAGAGCGAAAACATATTGATGACGATATTTTAGAACAAATATTTTGCAAAATAATTAATTCAGTTAGCAGCACTGAAGATGATGAAGCTTTAGCTAAAAGTGTGGGCACACAAACAGCTTTAACAGGAGAAAAGGCTTTGGTTATTAGAAAGAAATCTTCGACAACTAGGCGCTCAATTGCTATGACTAAGAATGACAGTTGTACTGAGAAGCTTGCAACAGTTCAAAATACTTCTATTAATATTATAAACTTAGATGATATCGATGCACATCATAAACAACTAAGTATCGAAGAAGGGCACATATTGTTTGCCCAAGATTTAAATGAACTAGATGGATCAATGTTGATGTTGTCATCATCAAGAGTAGAACGCTCTCCTCGAAATATCAATCATCAAGTTTTTGACATTTCGCGAAATGTCAATAAACGAAAAAATAGTAGACCAACAAAACGCGTGACGCCAGCGAAAGCAACTAATCTTAAAAACCCAATAATAAAACCAAGACCTCAAAGAAAACAGTCAAATCGAAATGTTAAGGAACGATGTATTGAGTATAGTGGTTTACTGGTTGAGCAGCAAATTGAAAGTATATTTCCTAATAAAGTAGACACACATACTCAGACTATAGTACATTGTCCTGGACCATCAACGGCTTCCAAAAAACGAAAAGCTGCTTTCAATACAAGATCTAGCTTCCAAACTAATTCAGCAAATAACAATCTTAAGCCTAGGAATAATACGTCTAAAAAGGGTATTGTTAGAGTGCCTCCTAATAAGAAAAATATCAACACTACCCGTCCTGATGATAAAGCCTTAACGAATAAGACGAGATTGTCTGCTGTGCAACGAAAGTTTAATGACGACAATGAAGGAATAATTAGCAAATCAACAACATTCATAAAGGAAACCGAAAATGATAACACAGGCAAAGGTAACAGGCAACATGACGATCAAATAGAAGTAACATCGTTGAATAAAATGAATACTTTAGGGATGCATGAAAATCTAAAGACTAAAATCATTGAGCTAGTCCCGCTTAATTTGCCGATCAGAAAAAACTCAACAACAACAAAAGTATATGGTAACCATACAAATGCCACTGATTCGGAACTAAAACAAAATTTGAGGAGCTT